>JANRGW010047586.1:0-26256 GCA_024733675.1 Psilopsiagon aymara
CCCCCACACACCCCCACACCATTTAATGTGTTGATGTTTGTTTAGAAGGTTGAAAAAATGAGGAAAAACAAAACAAAACAAATAAACAACCCTGGAAATCTTGTAAAATCCTTAAGTTTTTGCTTTTTTCTTTTGCTACAAAGGAAAACATTTACAGTGTAGCTGTTTAAAAACACTTTTAAAGCTTTATGGTTTCACCTAAGTTGAACGAAACAAAACCATTAAGTATCTTTAGCAGTGGCAAGGCTGTAAAGAGGGATGCAGGCATTTGTCAGTCACTAAGAAACTATTAATCTAAAAACTAATACCAAAATAAAACAGCCTGAAACCCACAGATGCACTTCAGTGAGAAACAAAAATAGTTACCTGTTCAGAATTAGTCTCACATTGTGAGCAATTTCCCCAGAAGCTGACTATGGTCTATAATTCACATAAAACCAGGAGCCCTGTGCATGTAGAGATGTGGACTCCATGTCAGTGATTTTTACTCTAGATTGGCAGTTTATTACATCTAGAAAAAAAGGAGGTTTGCCTGTAAGCCCTATGTGTATGGGCATGACTCTAGGAAATGAAATCTCAAAACAGCTAATTGGAAGAGAATACAGATGTTTTATTCAGTTGCAAATGTGGGCACTGCTATTTGGGCCAGAAACGCACAGGGCTTGATTCTTCTGTGAATACAAAGCTGTGATAGGAGTAAGCAGGCACTGAAAGCGCTTGTGGAAATTAAAATATTCTACTGCCAATTTAGACATTTCACTACCTCAAGCTTAAATTTACATGACAGTGCAGAGCAAAAAGCCATTCAGTGGCAGAGAAATAAGTGCCCCCTCAAAAACATGCACCTGCCCACATACAGACTTTGCTGTACTTCACGAGATATGGTTCTCTATTCTAATCTCACTTTATGGATCATTATGGCTCTTTGTAATCCTCTCTCATATATTCTTTTCAGACAGGAAAAAAGAGGCAGGACTTCTTCAATATGCCGGGCCTGCTTCTATTTCTGTTGAAGTGTTTGAATTTTTAGTAGGAGTGGAAGAAGATTTTTGAAAAGTATATTATTTTTGAAAAGCAGATTAAGTTGCACAGGAAGTACCTGAACTACTCTTCAGCTACTGAATTGATTGAATATCTAGATTAATGTTTGATGGTGATTGAGGTGGATGAGGACATACGCCAGATTCGTTTCGGGTATGTTGGTTTGTACCTTTTCATTCTTGCTGTCAGTCAGGCCCTCTATCAGAAAGGGTGATCCTTGCAGGGTCTGCCGTTTGACAAAATAGTAATTGCACCTCTAAGGCCTTTCTAGCAGATCAAAAAGGTCATGACTACATGATACAAAACACTGGTATGCTATATATTCACAGTACTGGTTCAAATTTGTTTAAAAATATTGATGGATTAATAGTGTCAACAAATTCTCTGACAGATCAGGTATTACCAGTCCTTCAGCAGCTGGCACAAAGTCACCTTAAAAGCATAAACACGACAAAGTCTATATTGGGTGATACGGCTCATTTAACTGAAAGGCACTCTGATTCGTTTCATATTTGTATGGTTGGGTGATTTGGAAGTGCAACAGATTTAGTATTAATCATGGAACTACAGCTTGTCTTCCTGCAGTAAGAAAAACAACCCAACAAACAACAACAAGAAAAACTCCACATCTATAAATGAAGTAAATAAAATATGCTTATGTCTTGCAAGACAAATGGCATGCTTCCTTTACATAACGCTGCAGCTGGTAGCTTGTTGGGCACCTCGGGAACAGATTCACCAAACAGCATCTGAGCAGGCAGCCTGACACCGATTTGCCCCAGTTGCAGAATATGATTGATGCCCATTCAACTCACTGGAAGCAACTTCTTTGCTAATTAGTTTATCTTTTCAGCATATTTACAGAGTGCAGATTTGCAGTAACGTGTTTCTTGGGAATAAGTTTCCATGGATTGGCTTCAATTCTGCATCACTGTTACTCAACATAAATGGAAAAATGTTTTCATTATGGCAATATCCTCTCCACCTGAATGTTGACTCTAATTTTTACTTACTGAGAGACTCAGAATTAATATATTATATTAATCATGATTCCTGAGTATTACTGCTTAAATCAGAAATAGGCCTCAGGCCACATGAACATGACAGGGGTCCTTATTTTGCTGAGGGCCACATAGAAGTAAACACAATCACTGCCCAATAGAAAGTGGAAATAGAGGAGGCATTTGTCTTTGCCACATCACATTTTCCAAACTAGAAGGTTTAGATCAAACTGACATGGTCATCTGTCATGTGGATGCACCTGTGCTGCAGAAAAAATAACATGGTCTGATTATCATGAGACAGAAATTCAGAAAGAATATCACATGTAGTCTGATTCAGGACTACAAGATGAACAGAACTGGTTCAAAGCAAAAAAAAAGAATATAGGAGGTGTTTTGATGAAAGACCATTTAGGGCACAAAATTTGAATGAGACAGAAGAACATGATATGTAACTTCCCTGTATGAAATGTGAAATCGTAAGAGCACCTTCATGAGCCAGATATGGGTAATACATTTTGCAAGGTAAATTCAGGGGAATATCCAGCCAACACTGTCCATTACTTAACAATAGCCCCAAATATATATTTTCGAATCTAGCATTTCAAATTCTATGTCCAGTTCTTAATTACTTCTGTCTACTTGTATAATGACTTCTTAATCGTCAGAAAGTACACCTGGCAAACATAATTAAACATGGTTTTGCCACTTCTATGGAGTGTAAGTTTGCATATTAAGCATTAATAAAAAAATAAAAAAGAGATAAATAATATTAATTGTGCCTTTCTGAAAAGTGAATAAGTGAGTCACACTTTCACATTTTTTTGCTGGTTTGATTATCTAGGTATTTAGATTCTTATTTTCAAAGAAGCAGTAATGCAAAGTTAGCATCTGCATTCTGAATTATCTTAAGTTTATTGAAAATTCTCATTTATTCAAATCTTTCATGTGACAACAGGTGATTACTAAATTAATAAGTAATTTTGACAAACGGCTCTGAAAAGTGTGAAGTATCTATTTCTCCAGCTGTGGTGGAAATTTTAAATGAAAGAATACCCCAAAAAATTATGATTAAGTACAGGAGTACCTGAAGGTTTTTCTGGGTAGTGTTTGAACACAGGGTTTTTCTGACAGAAACAGTGGTTTCATATCTCCTGTCATTTGTAAAGCATAGTATATTAAATAAAAATATTGGTTATATAAGGACAAGCTCTTAGAAAGAGTGTCTGCTCATGCTTCCTAAAGATCCATGCATTTCTCTTGTACATGCATTATTTTTGCTTCAACAATAAAGTCTAAAAATTTAGAAAGAAATATTTGCAAAATGATGATACTTTCCTACCTTTCCTGTCAAACATATAAGGATAATAGCAATAAGTAATACCAATTATTCTATGATACTTTTAATATAAATAAAGCAGTTAGAGGGAACTAGAATGTCTTTGCATAAATCAGTTTATTCCTCCAAAGCGTCCTGCAGTTTTTCAGTGGAGCATCATTCCTTTACTTTTAAGATAATGAAAGTCAAAAGTAGGCCAAACCAGGGATGAATGAGAAGATAAGATAGGTTGAGGAGAGGCTGGAGAAAGTTCACATGCGCACTCGCACACACACATACAGAACTCTAGTTAGTTTTGATTATTGTCAGAGTGACTGCTAAGTCTATGAGTGTGATCTACTCTTCCAGCTTTGTAATTGAGCCTTTTGTGAGACTCGCAGTGGAAGCTGCTGCAGTGATCAGCAGCATCTGGCAGTAGGCCAATACTATGGTATACTATTAAGTGAGAAAAAGCATAAAAAGCTATGTTAAATGCTTGTGAGGGAAAATCAGTTTGGATGGTATTATAATATGATATTACTAAGTGATAGAGTATTTGTTAATACTCCATCTTGCTATCAAAAGCTGGATTATTTGTAGAAAGGTATAATCAATCATTTAACTAACTAATGATACCTTTTTTGCAAATAGAGCAATGCATAATATTCATTCACAGTAAACTTCACTGAGGTCAAACTCGTGTGATATCAGAGACCCATTTGACCAAGTCTATCCTGAGGTTTCAATTCAAGGACAGGAAAAAAGTTATTATCAGTAAAGTTGCAACATTCATACTGAATTTTCTAAAGAAGAAAAAAAATCAGTGCCAAATTTTGTGTTTGAATTCTGAGGCATAATCTGCTGGATTTCAGAAAGGGCTTTCCCCAGTCCAGGGAAGAGGCTGATTTCCACCCCAGACCTCATTTTGACAGCAGAGACATTTAGAGGGTACATCAGATCTGAGGAATTTGAAAGGGGAAGGTGGAAAACCACCACGGCTGCTACACGGCTGTCAAAGGATCCATTCCAGCAAGCACTGAAAGGTTCCAAAGAAATTGGAAAAAATCTTGCTTTCAGGCTTGAGAGAAGCAAACCCAACAAGGAAAAAGTTGAGTTGTGATGGAGAACTACTTGCCATAGTTCTCCATCAGGATATGTTTAGAATAGTGAGCACTCAAATATGTTTACCATGTCTTCAGACAATTGTCATATAGGCTGTTCCCTACAAGTACTTTTGCAGCTGAAAAGAGTGTGAAAAGCTGATGTGAAAACTCAATGCCTTTTGAGTGACTCAATGGCTCCACGAGCTGCCTACTATAATGCCTTAAATATGCAACAGAAAAAGAGCTTATTGATCAGTGAAGGATTGGAGATTGTCCCAATTTTGTGTGGATATGCATATCATTTAGTCTATTTTGTCATGTAATTGAATAAAAGATTATAACCCTCCAAGTTTAATTTTTTCAGTTAAAGGGCTGTAATATATAAGGAAGAAATTCTTGACTCTTAGGATGGTGAGGCACTGGAATGGGCTGCCCAGGGAAGCTGTGAATGCTCCATTCCTGGCGGTATTCAAGGCTGGGTTGGACAGAGCCTTGGATGGCATGGTTTAATGGGAGGTGTCCCTGCCCTTGGCAGGGGGGTTGGAACCAGATGATGTTAAAGTCCTTTCCAGCTCTAACTATTCTATGATTCTATAATTCTATATTCTGGTGGTTTGATCTAGAAAACAAGTAATCTCTGCTGCTGACAGCTAGCAAATGACCCACCAGATGCCTGGATCTGCTGCTACAGAGCCCAGCCATGATTTTAAAGTGAAGAATTAAAATCTCTTCCCTTCAGCAGCTAAGAAATGCCTCATTAGTGCTATAAAGGAAGAACTGAAGGCATACCACTACTATAAATAATACTCCATGTCTCTCATTAGCTCAAGCCATTAATAGCCTTAGGAAGGAATGACTTGCTAGATTGATGGTTTTTTTATGTGCACAGAACCTGGTGATGTGGGATGTTTGAAACAGCCCCGTTTTTCACCTGGCCTCAGCTTTTCCTAAACTCCCTGCCAAAAGCCAAAAAGGTTTATTTTGGTTTGCTTTGGGATTTTTTTTAAGTGAATATAAACTTCTAACTAACTAAAAGGGAGACTGTAGAGCAAAGCAAAATCAGCTGTTCTCATGTTTAGATTTTTCTCATTTACAAAAAACATTACCTTTGAAATGGTTCTATTCTGGTGATAATTGTGCCCAAACAGGTAATTTCAAGATTTTCTCCCAAATCTTGAGATAAAATTGCATTGAAAAATATTAAGCTCAAATTTCAGGAAGATTACACTCTTTCAAAAATAAATTCTTAACGCACAATGAAATTACTATCTTTGGGTCCCTAATAGATCTTTCCCTTTCAGAGAAAACCACGGTGGACCAGCTACATGTAATGATTAATTTTAATGCAGTGCTTCCAGATTATTTATCATCCTATGTCAGGACACTCCTTTGCAAGGATAATTACAATATTAAATGTTACTTGCTTATTTAATTGGGAATGGGGAGAGGTGTTGTCTCTCAGTAATTTTAAATGTAGCCTAGTCTAAAATGATATTCTTAGTTTATATACAAGAGTGTCATTCAACTATTAAGCCCTTTCCAAGTGCCTACTTTTATGCATGATATGTAGATCTCATCCACAGTGAGATATAAAAAGGGTGTAACTCCTTTTTCTCCACAAAAAAGGTATATCTACCATAACTTACAATAAGTCACTGCATTGCTTATAAGATGATGTTGCCTATCACATAGAAAGGCCTTGCTTTCCCAAGTTAGGCAGCTTCTTGAAAATGTCTGAAAGAAATTAAAAATTACTAATATGTTTTTAAAGGCTTTTCATGTCAAAATTTTCATTTAATTGTGAGTTTGAATGCAGTCTGGAATTAGAAAGTAAAAGAAATATTTTTAATTTCAAGCCTCATAAATTACGTCTGATGCACTCAGGATTTACTAAATCAGGAAGGAAATAAATACTGTGGAAATTTCAAATAAGATGGTGGAACAAGTCCAGAGGAGGGCCACAAGGATGATGAAGGGACTGGAGCACCTCCTGTATGAAGTTGGGGCTGTTCAGCTTGGAGAAGAGAAGGCTGCGTGGAGACCTCATAGCAGCCTTCCAATACCCGAAGGGGGCCTATAGGGATGCTGGGGATGGACACTTCATTAGGGACTGTAGTGAGAGGACAAGGGGTAATGGGTTCAAACTTAAACAGGGGAAGTTTAGATTGGATATGCGGAAGAAATTCTTTAATGTAAGGGTGGTGAGGCACTGGAATGTGTTGCCCAGGGAAGTTTTGAATGCTCCATCGCTGGTGGTGTTCAAGGCTGGGTTGTACAGAGCCTTGGGTGATATGGTTTAGTGGGAAGTGTTCCTCCCCGTGGCAGGGGGGGTTGGACCTAGATGATCTTAAGGTCCTTTCCAACCCTAACTATTCTATGATTCTATATACTACTCCACTAACACCAGTGAAAAGTGTCTCTCTTCTTTTAAGCACAATGCAACAATAACCTTGTGAACCTAAAGTGTAATGTGCACTTCTGCTATTAATAGCTATAATCCATTCATTTTGGCATGCTGCTTTGTTTATGCCTATTATTAGTCAAAAGGTTAACAAAGATGTGACCTTCTGCAAGCTGCTTTGGAAAAGCACAGTTTATGCATTTTAAAGGTTAGGATTAAGTTCCATATATCAACAGAAATATTTTAGGAATGTGTCCCTCAGCTGTGGGCTGGGTGCCATTAAAAAATCACATCACAGAAAAAAAGGCTCCAATCAACTAATGCACATATTCTATGCTGCATTAATTATATTCAGATGGATTCTCAGTTTCACTTATTCTGATACAAATATGAAGGAATTATTTATACCTTACTTGAAGTCAGTGGGAGTTTATCCAGGCTAACAGTGGAGCTGAGATAATTAAGGACTTTGGGATTTGGCCTGTGTTGAGATTACAGGGATCAAAACCCTGAAAGGGCAAATCCTCTACTTAGCTCTTTCTGAGCCAGAGATATGTAGTTTGGCACATATTGCCTTTTTTTGTGGGATTTTTTTTTTGTTGGGTTGTTGGGTTTTATTTTTTCTTTTTTATGTCAAAGCCCAGGTTCAAGGCAGAGACTGAAGTGTTTTCCTCTGGACTTCAGTGAGCTTTAAGGCTGTGAGACAGTAAGATGCACCCTCTATGTTTAACAGCATGCATAAAGATAACAGAACATTTCCTAGCCAGATCTTTCATTTCTGTTAGTCTTGCTGATCCATAAAGCTTTAAGAGGTAGCCCAGAATACTTGGTATATAATGACTTCTTTGAAAGTCTTCCCATTATTTTGTGAGAATTAACTATTTGCAACATTTGCGTTTAAAAGATTTCTGGAGCCCCATTTTCATTTGTCTATGGAAAGATGATCTAAAGTTCTAAAAACTGAACAAAGCAACTAATGTTTTTCACAGAAGAAATGGTGGAACCAATTAGCCATAGAGAATCAATTTGTAAACTTCAAACTGCAGTTTGTTTCTGTATTGTATTATACTAACAGGCATTTGTTCAGTGACTTATAAACAGCAAATACTGCTTCAGAGCATGCTTACCATCCATACGTATTTTTATAAAATACAGAGGATTTACTAGATTGGCAGAACATTTGTTTTCTCTCTTTGAGTAAATGCCTATGCTGACATAAGCATTAAACAGAGATTTTAACCAAATAACTTTAAATCCAAAGTACTTGTAAATTTGAAAAAATTTGAGAATTAGCATTTCAGCAGCTAAAAATTGCTTTCACAAAGTTAGCAGAACACATAACTTATGCAGTTCTTAATTTTCAAAGATATTTTTTTCTAATATATTAATCTTGTTACCACAGGAAGTCAGTAAATGTAAAGGAATATTTCGTGTGGGACAATGACATAAACTATTTTTGACATAAACTATATTTTTATATTCATCCACAAATATTAAAACTTACATATCAGTGTCTAGTATTACCAATGTACATTACTGTAAATTCACTGACTTGAGAAATAACTCCACAGTTTTCAACAGCACAATGACAAAAAAGTGGGACACTGACATTTTCTGCTTTATTTTTCTTTCTTTATTCTATGCAAAATTTATATGAAAATATACAAGGACATCAGCAGATAAAACAAATAAGCTAAGTCAGATGCAAAGGCTGCAAATCTAAATGGGTTACAATCAAAACCCCATTGTACTAAGTCCACTCCAGAAAGCATGACTTCAAGGAAGGTTGCTTGAAAGTAAGTGAAGTAGAACTTCAACTAACCTGAAAGTAAGCTGAAGAGGTGCCTGCTGTTACAGTGATTGAGAAAAGTGTAACACCACCACATACCGAATTAAGATTCTGTTCGATAAATCGGTGATACAGTCTCACACTGTACCTGCAAAATTATCTGCAAGGTGCAAAAGCAATCAAACCGAAAACAGAGACAGATATAGGTTAGTCTCTGTCAATAGCCAGTAGCAGATTGCTGGGTATGAATACAAAGACAAGTTAAATGGATAGCAAAACTTCCCTGTGATACTTTTATTAATTCACATGAAAGATTTAATTCATATGTAGGTTTAGTACTTCCAGCATCAGAATCCTGGGGGGAGGTGGGGGGGTGTCTGCATTTTAATACTGTCATTTTTTTTCCTGCTTCTGTTTTGTGGCCTGTAAAGTCTTTCTCTACCTAGTAATTATTTATACAGACCTTTATTCATTCCTGTTCTTTGATCTGGTTGACTCCCAAATATGTCTTTTTGGAGGTAAGATCAGAATTCCAGGCACACTATTGACAAGGCATTGGGTTCACCTTGGATTTGTTAAGTAGCCTAATGATGTTTTGATCCTTATTCCTCTACTAATTATTCTGAATACTTCAATTACTTTTCTGACAATGATTGAGCACAGAGCTGACACTTTTCATGGAATTATCTAACACAACCCAAGATCTCATTCCAGAATATAAGCAGTAAGCTTTCAGTCCTTTCTTGTATCGGTCAAGTTAAACTGGTTTTCACCATGTGCTTTATTTTACTTTTACTTACATTGAATTTCACCTGCAGCTTAATTATCCTGTCATTCATTTTCATCAGTTTCTTCTGCAGTCCTTGTCCCTATTTTTTACTACTCACAGCCTCTTAATATTGTGTTCAAAATTAATTTCAATATAGTTGCTTGTCAAAAACCACAATTGCATGAAAATGTATCAGAAAGTTTAGCAAGCAAAATATGAATGACAGTTAGACTCATGCTTCAGAGAGCATAGGGAGCAATTTATATAAATACAGAGTGCTTCCTGCTTACCTTTTTTTTTTACAAAAGAATAGAAATTCTGTTTAAAATTTTGACATTACCAATGTAATTATGTACTATTAGATAATCATAGAATCATAGAATAGTTAGGGTTGGAAAGGACCTTAAGATCATCGAGTTCCAACCCCCCTGCCATGGGCAGGGACACCTCCCACTAAGCCATATCACCCAAGGCTCTGCCCAGCCTGGCCTTGAACACTGCCAGCGACGGAGCATCCACATTCCTTCTATAAGAAGAACAATAATCAATTTTAGGAACTATCAAGCATATATGTGAGTGTAAAAAAAAAAAATATAATTTGATAACAGATTTTATCGACATGTCCTAAAATAAAAATTACTCATGAAGAAACACTTCAAATCATTTTATAATGGCATAACTCAGTTCTAGTTTTGGCATATATTGAAAGTTGCACTTCTTTCAGGTAAATATATTTTATCCACTGATGGGTAACTGTCTTGAAAGTAAAATAATTCCAGTCTGCAGGAAACTATATAGAATTAGACAGATGTGTCTAGTTAGAAAAAGACAAAGAAAACAAATACATGAGTATATTCGCATAACTTTGGTTTTAAGGCTACAATGACTATTTCTGCAATCTTAATTGAAAAAAAAAATATTTTTATTCAGTGGTAGTACCTTTCATCAGACAGTATCTGATAGCAATGGAAAATTAAAATTTGAAGTTTCAGCTACAGGGGCTTATCTTAAATAATGGAGCTACCCAAGCAAATCTTTCCTTTATTGAGAGTTTTACTAGCAGACAGTCTTTGTCCAGAATGAAAGCCTAATGAAGTAAGAAACTTCCTTGCTGATAATCTTCCCAAAATTTTTCTACTTATGCCCCACCTTCTAGACTTATGAAATTTTTAGATGAGCTCTTTCCTATCTGTTCACCATGAAAACCAAACAATGCAAAGAAAACACTGTCATTTATGCCTGACAATAGTTTTGGAACCTTTTTCTAAGATCTTTGCCTACCTATTAAACAACTACACAGATTATACATAAATATCAGGTTTAAACAGAATGATGATTATGCCAGTACTTTCATATGCTTAAATAAATAGCACAATTGACCTACAACTTACTGCTTGAAGTTGGTGGGTGACTTGGTCACAGTGTGTTTGGAATAAATTGTGATTTAGATTTTGGAAAGGGTAATGATTTCCTGGTAAGGTAAAGGGGGAAATTTCATCTGTTACAAGCATACTTAAAACGACTGGGTATTAACTCAATGCACAAATGCTAGAAAGACTAGAGAAACAAGCAGAATAATGCTGAGAAAGACTCAAATAAGAACAGCATTATTTTTGTTTGAGTGGTTTTTTACCAATTAAAAAAAAAAAAAAAAAAGTTGTAATAAACAGAATTCATGTTGAGCAAAATACTCTGGGCTGATAATATCCTGCAGGCTTGCCTCCAGGGTCCCTGTTGCTCATACTGGGCACACAAATTAAACCCAGCTCCTGCTTTCCTCTCATCCATGATAAGTGAAAAGAGAAGTACAGACACACAATCGTATCTACACATGTGTTAAACGTCAGGTTATGCTCATTTCCAAAGTACCATCAGGCCAAATAAAAGTCTTTATAAATGTTCATGTGCCATTTACTGACATTTTGCTCAGAAAAACATCAACCTAATTTACTGTAGATGTAAATTTGGTAACAGCACTTCAGGCTAAAGAGTAATCTGAAGCTAGTAATAAAACTTTAAGTAAAATTATATAATTAAAGCTAAGCTGAGAACATGAAATAAATACATTCATAAATCTCTGTGCATGTGATTAGGTTCTACGTCTGTTTCCTAGTAGACATATGAGCTACCAAAATAAACTGTAAATGCTGTCTTGCTGGATGAGGAAGAGAATTAAATCTTCATAGCTGGATTTACAAGAGATGCACTGAAATCAGTCTCTTTAAAAGACATTTTAAGGACATAAACAAGTGTTGTATACACTCAGGGCAAAATTAAACATAAAAATGTATTGCCTCTGAAGCAGAACAAACTAGTTTCTTGCAGTGAACAATATTGCAGAGTCGCAGCATGGGTTTTGAATTCTATTTTAGTGAAGAGGCTCTAAAAACAAAAACACATTAATAATAAGCTTCTGTCTGTGATAATGGAAGTTTCGAATTTTTTTATGGTAGTGTGCCATGTAACTGAGGAAAATCTTCAAGTGTTTTTTGGAGGTTTTTTGGTATTATCATTTTTTTTTAGGGCGAAGCAATATCCCATTCTCTATACTACTGTTAGACTAGCTACAAAAAAGATACGAACTTACTCATCAGGAAATATTTCTCTTCTCCTATCTTCTCCTATCATCTTCTCTTTTCCCCACACCTTTCCCCCATCTAAATGAGCTGATGCCTTACATTATTGAATCAAATATAGAGAGAAATAGTAATTATTTTCAATGCGGTTCCCATACAGGCAACCTGAATCTTTGACAGATGAGAGCATCATAAACAACACGACAGCAAAGAACTGCAGTATATTTCCATAAAACCTAGTTGTAGTTTAACCGTGGCCTCCAACTAAGAATCATGCAGCCATTTGCTCACTCTCCTCACCCTCAGTGGATGGGGAGAATTAGAAAAAAAAAAACACACGGGTTGAGATAATAAGAGTTTAATAAGAAGTAAGTAAATTTTAAGTAAATAAGAAGGAAAAGAAGGAGAGAGAGAGAGGAATAAAACCCAAGAAAGACAAGTGATGCGCAACACAACTGCTCACCACCTGCTGATGCCCAGCCCAACCTGAGCAGCAATCAATCTGTCCCGAATAGCTTCCCGCCCAGTTTCTATACAGAGCATGACATGTTGTGGTATGGAATATCACTCTGGCTAGTTCCGGTGAGCTGTCCTGTCTCTGTTCCCCCCTGGCTTCCTCTGCCCCTCCTCCCTGGTAGAGCATAAGAGACTGGAAAGTCCTTGGTTGCAGTACTGAGCAACAACTAAAGCATGGGTGTGTTATCAACATTATTCTCAGACTAAATACAAAACACCGCACTGTACCAGCTGCTAGGAATAAAATTAACTTCATCCCAGCCAAAACCATGGCAAAACTTGTAATTATTTGACTTTTATTTTACTGTTGGCTATACATGCCTGTTATAACTCTTTCTCCACCTGTGCACTGCCAGAGAGTGACTGAGCCAGCATTTTCCCCCTCAGACTAAGTAGAATCTTCAGCATTTGTATGAACTCATATGTAGGTGAGTTATTTGGGAATGAACAAAGCCACTGAGTTTATAACCCCAAATATTAATCATCTTGCAGCAGGACACAGGAAACAGTCAAACCCGAATTCTTCCAATTTAGAATATAAAATTTGGAATATACAGAAAAGGAGGTGAATACGCATAATCATCACAGAACTTCACACTGTAATATATGATCCTGATGTTCTACAGCAGGTATAATATGTTTAATATCTTCAAAACAGAAGACTGGATACAACTTTGTATGTTCTGAGGTGCTCATAGGAAATCATTTTATTTTTCCATAATTGTTTTCTTTTCAAAACCTTGGATGACTGTTTTGCTTTTATATGCACATCTCCACTACAATAATTTTTCCTTTTTTAGAGTCACTGTAACTCCTTTGAGAAGTGTAATATTCAGTGTTCTTTCACTGATGAAAAATTGAATTTTAATTCTTTTGAAGCATGATATAATGGATCCAATAAGAAGAATAATAAGCACCGTGTGCTTAAACTTGCTTTCCTCCCAAACAAAAAGAAGTTCTCAAGGTCTTAATTTAAACTGGATATTGCTCATTTTATTTTTATTTGATTTGGGTTTTTCTAGAGGTCTTTTCAACAATTGAAATTCTGGTTTTGTATTTGACTGCTTAAATATTTTTCATCCACGTTCCTTCTACATACTGTAAATATTTCCCTCAAGAATACTTATATTTGCCAGTGGGAAATTTCTGCTGAACAGCAGCTTCCTTTGTGCTGAGCTAATTTAGGGAGGTATTCACCTTGACCTCAACTTTGTTAAACCAACTAGTTGTTGGAGGTTTTGACCTTTTCTTTCTAACATAAAAATAAAAATGTCAATGCAGCAGTAGGGAACAGATTAGAAAACTGCCCTTCCTAAGGGAGAGAAGACCTAAGATGAAGACCTAAGAGAGGAGATGCATATTAATCCTCCCTTTCCTTTCTCTTTCTACTTATGGCTGATTAAGAGAGAATTATAAACTCACTGCATTGTCTGCCCAGTGTTTATCAGTCACATGGAAGAATACATTAAATTTTTGTATTAGATGATTTCAAAGCATTGTACATTATACAAATCAATTAAATTCAATAGGGTCCCTGAAGGATAGTTTCTAGGACTTCTGAGGCACTTTGTCTTCATTCCCTAGTAAAGCATTTTTTTGGGGAAATGGGAGAAAGTCATGCTAAATTAGAGTTGTGAATCATTAACATGGGACAGGAAAAAGCAAAGACAAAAAAAAGACGAGAAATGAGAATGAATTTCAGTTGTAGAAAGAGTGTGGAAAGGCCAACAGACAAGATGGAGAAGAGATTTGAACTGTGGTCTTGAAGAGAGATTTAGGGTGTTCTGAAACAGTAGCAACCCTAAATCATTACACCAGATTTCTTTCAAGAGAGGTGAAATATGAGCTACAAGGAATAAGAAGCATCTTATCATGGGCATGAAAGGAATGACTTTCAGAGGCTGCAACAGTAGTGAGCCTCAGAGATCACAGAAGAATCCTCTACAGGGCTTTCTCAGTAATATGAGAAAGCCCTGTCAACTTTCTCAGTAATATGAGAACTAGTAATCTGTAACTTTGCATCTTTTTTGTGGTCTATTCTTATTGCCAGGTTGTATGTGGAAATTCTCTCAAATTGGTGAGATAGTGACTTCAGTCTATTCCTGAATTAGAATGAATTTTACTAATTATATTTTCAATAGAAGACTCATGCATTTAAAGTTTTATTTTGCATTAATGAATCCATTAGTTCAGGAGTTATGCTTGGTGAAAACCTGGATGAAGACTCCTTGTGCCCTGAACAAGATCTGGCCTAATTTATGACAGTTTGTGAAGGGTCTATATGCTCCACAAAATCCTGAAATGTTTTACCCATGGTCTGTTTTTAAAGGCCAGAAGTCACCAGTTGGCATCCTCATTAATTTATGTGCTTTGTCTCAGACATCTGCAAGACAAGCAGGAGACAGAAGCCCATGCCATTTAATAATAAACTACTTGTGTCCTAGAATATGCTGTGTCACAAACTAGTTTACAAAATTTCTTCTCTCTCCTCACAAGTATTTTGCCCCACCAGTGCATCTTGAAGTTCATTTGTTTCCAGGCATTTTTTCTGGAGCTTATATTCAATGCCACTATAATGAAAACTTATATAGCTCATTACCCCTTTATGATAAATCTAGCCAAAGAGTTCATTTGTCAAGCAGAAATATGTGAAATATATGAATGAAGGACCATTTTTATTGTAGTTCATATGGCAAGAAGGTCTGTACGTACCAACAATAGTCAATGTTTTTTGTATTTGTCAGAAGAAAAGCAAAAGAAGTAACTTTTTAAAAGCTGAAGAGTTCAGATAGTATCACTAGATCATTTGCATATATAGGAAATGCACAACTGAGCTGCAAAGTTCAAGGTTTTCCAGTTCAACACTTTGCTGTCCAACATGATAAGCGTTTTAAACATATTGCAAAGTTTCTCCAATAAAATACTACATTTTTATAAAGGAAACCTGATACCATTTTAAAAATGAGTTTGATATTCTAAAGTTTATTAATAGCAACCTTTCTCCAAAAGTAATTTGGTTCTCTTAGATTCTCAATATTCTTTGTTTAAAAGCCATGTGTTCAAGCATTGCAGTGCCCTGGACTCTCACCATTTACAACAAACTCTGCAACTCCCAGTATGAGTGAATCCCTCCCAAAAAAAAAAACAACATTCCTTCTCATATTATACAGGTAGTAATGTTTCTTCATGTTTCCTTCAAGTAACTTTTGCCTTGGTGCAGTGCTTGCCCATAATTTAGGAGTGAGGACTCAGCTGCTCATGGAAATTGTAAGACTACAGACAACACACAGGATAAATATTATTTTGTGGGCAAACTGTCCTTCAGGGTTGTTGCTATTTAATCTCATAGTTTTCCACAGATTCAGTCCGTCTTGGAGACAAACCAAGGGGCTTGATATACTCACGAAAGCCAAGAATTCATCCTTTCAATTTTCCAAGTAATCTCCATACCCTTAAGTAAAAAGATGGAAATATTCTGGTAAATCCCGTATGTACTCTACAAAAGTAAAGAACATAAATCTGAAGAGAGGCTGTCTGGGGAAGAAGAGGGAGATTTATTTCTGCAGTAGTAGGAACAAGCACTGTGCTGGCAAAAAAAAACAGAAGAGAGAATTCCTCAAGTGCAATCTGAGACACATCATACTTCTCCAGACAGGAAATTCTCACATCTACTGTACCTGGTGAGGTAGATGTAAAACCTTCTCTTGCCTTAATGGTCCCTTCTCTTCTTCAGGTGGACACTGCTTTTGAAACAGAAACCCTTATGCTGTGATTCATGGTGGTCTGAGGAGGACTCACTGGCTGCTAAAGCATGGCAGCAATTTTTTTTTCCTGAATCAGCATTTTCTGGTGAATGGCTTATCAAAATAGTTCTTAGGAGAGGCACTGTGTAGAAATGAAAAAGTTAAGACAGACACTAGTCCAAATTAGTATCTTAAAATCTAAAAGCCTTTTTTAACCACAAAACCTATATCCCACTCATATTTGCTACTCCTGCATTTCCTTTTTGCTACCAGCTAATAACATAAATAATAAATTAAAAAGTGCAGCTACCCCTATTATAACGTGTTATGAACAGAGGCTCTTCTACATGATGTTAAGTGTATAGGCTTAATTAGACTGCTGATAAAAGACCTATATGAAGTCTACTGAATTCTTAATACTATTACTCCTATGTAGACCTTAGTGAACTTTAAAAAAACCCTGAGTTGGTGTCTGGGGAAAAAAAACCTACTGTTTCGTATATCTGGCTTCTCCAGTATCTGGCTGATTGAGGACAGGAATGACCAGCTCTTTTGGGTATAAGCTTCTCCTTTGAGAGATAGAGGGCTACAGAACTTGGTGTCAGATATATGTAATCTCCCTACAGCAGCAGCCTTCCTCCTTGCACCCAGATAGCACCCAGCAGAAAATCTAGCCAGCAGATATTTGAATTCTACTATATGCTTTTTTCATGCATCTGGTTAAAATATGCTGCTGAGATTTTGTGTGACAGGCTGTTGGATGTTAAATACCATGATTTTGCCAATTCACTTAGCAACAGCTGTGACAACTATAGAAACTACTATAGCCCTTTTACTCCCTGGCCAAATAACTAAGCCAGGGTGATTTGTATTATGTGTACTTATTCAATTGTTTACATAATAGGCAGCCAAGAAGCGTAATAAGGAAAAACTGGATTTCATCCATATGGCATTTTCTCTACTCCAGTTATTTAAGGTGGAAGAATAAACAGGAACTTTAGCAAATAAAACTGTTAACCATTCTTAATCTGAAGCCCTGATAAAGTAATGTTAACCTCTGAAAAACAGTAAACCGATAGGCCTAGAGAATAAAATCTTTTCAATGTACCTTCATAAAAACATGTTAATCTAAATATCAGGTCTGGAAAGAAAGACAGTCCCAGTGGTGCAGAATAATTTTATTAAAATACTGCTTTTAAGACAGCAGACTAATTGTTTTGCCTCCAGGTTCATTAAACTGAAATCTTCTGATGAAGCTTCCTATTAAAATTCCAAAGAGCTAATGAAAAAGGGAAGGTGTAAAGAGCTGTGAAAGGCACAAATGAGTGCTTTGGAGTGACAAGATTTAAACACAGAATTTCCAGGGAGAACTTTTTGAAAAAGCAGAATTCTATGGTGAGAAATACAATAGAAATTATACTTAAATGCCATCTGTTTTCCAAATTTTAAGCTGGTATTTTCTTTTTGAACATTCTGTTAGAATTAAAAGACAAAGAGATGATATGAAGTAACTAGACTAGACATAAGACAAGCTTTTGCTTGTTAACATAAGACCTCCCAACACGATTCTGTCATACCATCCAAGTATTTCGGTTCAGTCAGTACCAACTTATGCATTATTCAGAGCTGTAGATCAAGTGACCTCTCCTAACTACTCACTCTATATATATTGCAGTCATTTCAAAGTTGAATAAGAAAGTGAAGGTAATACTGGGTTCGTTGCATAAAAGATTTCCATTCTTTCATCTTGTCACAGCAATTTCAATGTCATCAAAGCTGGCAGTTAGGGAAGGAAGGGTCTGATATAAAATGGTAGGGAAATATCTGGACAGGTCCTTAAGTGGTGATTGAGTTTACCCTCATGTTCAGAGGAAGATTTCCGTGTGCCTAGGCAGATTTTTGACCTAACTGACATAAAAGACAATCATGCAAATTCTTCAGCCTTCTTAGAAAAGGAATTTATGACCTTCTGTTATCTTTGCTTTGAGCAGAAATTTCCTGCTTTCCAGCCTGTAGCATCTTTTTGTGAGTTCAGGTTCATTAGTTCTTACTCACTTCAATGGATGTGGGACAGAAAGTTAATATTTTTTTATCATCTGCTGCCCTTTGTTACATTAGTGAAGGGTGAATTTAATGTCAGTTTCATCATCAGATACAGTGTTGTGCATTAAGATATAGGAACAAGTGCATTAAACTATGTCGTGGTTAAACCCAGCCACTAACTCAGAAGCATGCAGCCTCTCGCTCACTCCCTCACTTCTTCCATTCCCCCCACCCCCACCCCCCCCAGTCTTCTTGTTCTGTCTTCTGCTCCCTCCCAGCTTCTCATGCCACTCCTCACTGGCAGAGCATGAGACTGAAAAGTCCTTGATTTGGGTAACCAATGTGTAGCAACAACTAAAACATCAATGCGTAATCAGCATGGTTCGCAGGCTAAATTCAAAAACACAGCATTGCACCAGCTACTAGGAAGGAGAAAGCTAACTGTTACAGCCTAACCCAGGACAGCAACTACTAAGCTGTGGCCGCAGCACTTCCCTTGTAACTGGGTAAGGGGTTGTGCATTCAGGCATGCATCTCATAGGAGCTTAGAGTCCATGCTGATATCTGGAGAATTTGTGAATATGAATATTGGGTGAGATACACTAATATTCCGTACAAGGATCAGTAAGGAAAGAGAAATCTTGTTAAATTTTTATATTACTGATGTTATTTCAGGTCTTCAAGGGATCGAAAGGGCAGATATGAAAGAAAGACCCTTTCACAAAGCACATTCATGAATCAGATGAGTGTGGGCTGGTGATGGCTGTGAAATATACATGCATTTTTACTGGAATGTGCTGGGTTTACAGCATGATTTGAGAATACTAATGAGCAAAGATATGGCTGCTGGATGATCACTAAAAAATGAGAAATATTTTAGGATCAGCATCAGAAAACTTTTTAAAGGTAGCAGGAGAGAAAGATAAAAATACAAATTTCATGAGTGTAAAATAGACAAATACACAGAGGAGCTTTTGCTCAGCTGTTTCTTTTGCTTCACTTCCTTCATGTTTTCTCTCTGCATCATTTTCCCCCTGCTCTAAAAATTCAGCATGAAATGACTTTTCATTTACTCTGCTGCTAACACTAGGGGAGACACCAGTACAACTTCTTGTTCTGCCTTGGTGCAGTTGTTAGATGATTCTATGTGAGTATTACTTGACACAAAATAGTTGTCAAAAAAAACCCCAAAAAACCACAGAGGATAGAAAAAGAAAATAACAGCCTGATTGGTAGTGAATTCCATCAAATACCTTATCTGAACCATCTGGTAAATATTCTGAATATAAGATGACATTGAAAGGTATGACCTACACTCAGTGTCACTCTTTAACATTTGAGGGTAATGCTTACTTATCCATTCAGCAGAGAAAACTGCACTGATCTATTGAAAAAGAGCACTAGAAATCAGAACAGATTTGCTAAATAAAGCCTACCAGCTCCTCAAAGCTAATTGTATTTATTCTGAATGTGAACTAGTTGTGATTGTACATGCTGTAGTGCAGCAGATATGAAGATATACATTTCAACCAATGAGAAATCATAAATGATTAATGCATTTCCGTATATAGCCTGAACTTTTCAAGTTAAATAAATCTTCACTGACTGATATGAGCTTAGAATCAACTCTGATTTGCATTGGCATAAATACTAATTAACACCACAGAAGTCTGGTTTTGCAATGAATGCACTAAATGAAAAGAAGGGTTTTATCTGAACCATTGTTTTTTGTGAAGAATTGTAGCTATCCATAATATGTATCTTGAAGCTATCATCAGAAACAAAAAAGTTGCGTTGTTTTGTTTTTTTCTGGGGTTTTTTAAGTGTCAGAAAATGTTATTGATGTTTGTGTTTGTTGTTTCAAAAGATGTGGCAGGTAGAGAGAGAGCTGGGATAGGGCCACATACCCTCCTATGCTAATTTCCTGGGATTTCTTCATGTACAATGAGTGTTGGTCCAAAAATTTCTGTCAAATCCCTGAGAGTGAATCCTAAGAAAGTGAAAAAGCTTTACTCCTATAACTGCTGATACTGTTAACCATGAAGGATGCTCAAGATTTTAGTAAGGAAGATAAAAGAATTTGTAAAGGAAATTTAGATAATTAATAAATGCATTAAATAGTATTTATTACAATTTAATCCACAAAAAGGAGCCAGGAAATGCTGGTCAGCACTGAGCATGATTGTATGTAATGCTCAATTACCAGAGTAGTCCCTGGAACTCACCTGGATGAAGTCTCCAAGAGCTGTTTCAGTCACTGCCAGGCATGGAGCATGCAGCTCTGGGACCAGTGTTTCCACTGGCTGCTTAGCTCTGGCCATGCTGTTCTGGAAAGTTAGCTACAGATTTAGTATAGACACAAATAATTCTGTTGCAGCTGGTTTTAAATCAAGAGAACATCAACAGACATATTTAATTTTCTAGTCTAAATTTAGCTGAAGAGTTTCACTATGGCTCTGTGTAAGACAATATGGCTCAGTCTGGTTTAACAAAATGAATGAACTTGGATAGCAGGAGAAATGTTCCTTTTCAAATAAGAGGAAAGGATCACCCAGTTAAGTATTAAATTAATATTAAAGTGAAACAGCTCCCTTCTGCATGTAAAATGGAGTATTGATAATGTGAATCTCAGACCTCTATAAAGCTACAATTCACTGTAGACTTCAGCTCTTGAACAAATGGCAATTTAAGTGCTCGGCAGCAAAATATTGCAGCTGCTTCAGTACACCTCTGGGAGATGCTATACTTACAGCAAGTCAAATATAAAATAAATGGAAGGCAAAACCAAATAAAACCCCAGGAAATCAAGTTTTTCTGCAAAAATCAGGCAGACTTCTACGGCACTAGCCAAATATTCTATGTGGTATCACTTGGATAGGGATACACAAATGCTGTGAGATTATACCCGTATGAAGAGCAAGGACAAAATGGATCAAACTGCTGCAAGAAAACCTACTGAACCAACAATCATTAGCTCCTAGCTGAATGTGAACAAATTTTCATGAAGCTGCTGTTGTTTTTAGAGGTGTCCTCCAGAGCTCAACCAGCAAACTTTGGATGTGGCACTGCAATGAATATATGCTCAAAGGAGCTCTTAAATGCTTTTATAAACTATATGCTTGTCCTTTTTTTTTGAATTTCTTTTATTTTTTATTTAAGGCTGATAATTCTATAAACCAGAAAAACATTATGAAAACTGATTGGTGCAAAAAAAAGAATTCCTTTTTATTTATTGGTAATAGAGTTCCTACTCTGATACTGATAATAAAGGAAGTAAGGTAATCCATTTATAAATTACTAAGTCCCTTTATAGATTTTCCTGTCACTTTTTTATTTATTAAAAGCATTTTTCCTTGTTTTCACTTCCTCAGATGAGCCCAATATCATTTTCAGAATTAACAATTATTTAAAACTAATATCCTCAAATAAGGCCTCCTATTTTCATGTGTCAACTGCCAGTGCATCCCATCAAGGATTAAATGGGTTATTACACATTGATTAAAAATTTCTACTTATTCCAAAGCAGCCATAAAATTATGCATTTAGGCAGCTAGTTTCATTTATGCTGTTCATAGTAACATTGTACAAGAGTAAGAGCTACATCTACAGAATAGAAATATCTTTGCATTAATAATGTTTGAACCTAACAATATCATCACATCTCATCCTTCCCATAGATAGGAGTATTGAGATTGTTTTCTTTCATTGCATGCTGAGTAAGACCACATTTTCTGGTTCTTAAACAGCTGTTTAACCAGCTCACCAGACTGTCATAAAGAGAATGAGCCTTTTGCAAAAACATGATGTCAGAAAGTTTTTCTTGTTTCTTGATTTAACATCTCTACAGTAGTGCTGATTATTCTGAAATGTGGAAATATGTGGAGAAACTGAAGTCACTGAAAGGGCATCGAGTACCCTACTTCAGCTATTTGAAGCTTTTAGCTTTGGCTGTCCCTAGCTGTGCATCATTCAAATTTACTTCTTAGCAATATCCACAAAACTAGATACTCGTTTTGAAGATTTTAGGAACAAAAATGTGGTCTTTGGCAAAATAGGTCTGGAAAAGCAAAATTAAACAAAAAAAGATTTGTCAAATCTGATGCAGAGGTAACAGGATAACAGCCAAATGGTCATTTTTCATTAGAAATCTCTACTGTCTTATTGACAGAACCACAGAAAATAAATCTGACAATGAATTCAAGAGATTATATAGGCTGAAATTCAGTACTTTAAAGGAAGCAAATACTACCAAGCTTGTTGTCTTCAAATTATCTTCACCAATGTTTCACTGTCCTTTTCCTAACTTCATTATCCCTGCCTGCAGATTAATCTCATTACTCATATTCATATAAGAGAAGTTGGTTTTTTAATATTTTTTTGCAGCTTATTATATATTTGATGACTGTTCCCATGTCTTCCTTTAGTCTTCCCTTGCCTAAGCTATCTCAGCTCTTTCAATCTTTTCTTGATGGTTGTATTTTCTAGATGTGTAATTATTTTGTTATGTATTTCCTTTTTTAATATTTCATTACAAACGTGAATACATTATAGAAAATTTTTTCTATTCTTTTGTCAGATTGCTTCTGGGAGAAGAGATGTAGCAATTCTTCACCTGCTCTATTCACTTCCTTAACTATTATCTTATTGTACTTTTTTCATTATTTTAGATTTATTCTGTTATAATTGCTTTTGATTCTGCTCTAACCTTTGTTGTCTTTTACAGCCATCCATGGATGACTGCATCTCTTTTAAAGATTCTTTTTCTATTAAAATAGAATCATAGAATCATAGAATAGTTAGGGTTGGAAAGGACTTTCAGATCATCTAGTTCCAACCCCTCTGACAAGGGCAGGGACACCTCCCACTAAACCATATCACCCAAGGCTCTGTCCAGCCCAGCCTTGAACACCGCCAGCAGTGGAGCATTCACAATTTTCCTGGGCAGCCCATTCCAGTGCCTCACCACCCTTACAGTAAAGAATTTCTTCTTCATATCCAATCTAAACTTCTCCTGTTTAAGTTTAAACCAGTTACTCCTTCTCCTCTCACTACAGTCCCTAATGAAGAGTCCCTCCCCAGCATCCTTATAGGCCCCCTTCAGACACTGGAGGGCTGCTATGAGGTCTCCATGCAGCCTTCTCTTCTCCAGGCTGAACAGCCCCAACTTTGTCAGCCTATCTTCAAATGAGAGGTGCTCCAGTCCCCTCATCATCCTCATGGCCCTCCTTTGGACTTGTTCCAACATTTCCATGTCCTTTTTATGTTGAGGACACCAGGACTGCACACAGAACTCCAAGTGAGGTCTCACAAGAGCAGAGTAGAGGGGAAGGATCACCTCCCTTGACCTGCTGGTCACACTCCTTTTGATGCAGCCCAGGATGCAGTTGGCTTTCTTGGCTGCAAGAGCACATTGCAGGCTCATGTTAAACTTCTCATTGACCAACACCCCCAAGTCCTTCTGCGCTGGGCTGCTCTCAATCTCTTCTCTGCCCAACCTGTAGCTGTGCCTGGGATTGCTCTGACTCAGGTGTAGGACCTTGCACTTTTCATGGTTAAACTTCATCAGGTTGGCATCAGCCCATCTCACAAGTGTGTCAAGGTCCCTCTGGATGGCTTTCCTTCCCTCCAGTGTGCCAATCAACCACACAGCTTGGTGTCATTGGCAAGCTTGCTGAGGTCTCACTCGATAGCACTGTCCATGCCACTGACAAAGGTGTTGAGCAAGACCAGTCCCAACACTGGTCCCTGAGAGACACCACTCATTACTGGTCTCCAGTTGAATAAATAATCTGAGTGGTAAGCAGTTTAGAGTGCCTGATATACAATAGTTTTCACAACTTGGGAAATAAATTTGAAGAGGTCCTTTGTATCACTGTGGAAGGAAAGCTAGAGTCTGTCAGAGAATTGAAAGTCCTGAAGATGTATATTTTGTATCATTTTGTTCCTCTTCACACCCATGTTGTTGCAGAATTTTCATTTTGGATACCAATGGGGAGGCTTAGAGAAAATTGAAAGAAAGGCAAACAAAAATCATGTGTAGTCTGAAATAAACAGGATTTTATAGGACAGAGATCAGTGAATTCATGTGCTTTCTTCTCAGGAACACTTAGATATTGAAGATCTCATCCTGAATCTAAAAACCTTTTGAAAAAAAATCTTTCAATATATTCCTTTTTCCCTACACCAAAAAGTTGATTGTCCACTGAGCAGTAAGGAGGCGGTAACTTTGTTTCAGAAAAAAGACACAGAAAAAAGCCTTAAAGCTTCAGAACCTAAACTTGCGGCTGCTTGGCACAGCGTAGCTGTAATGAGTAATGAGTGATTTTCTGTTATAGGTTGGATTACATGTTATTGAAACTCCCCATTCAAGCTAAATGGCAGGGTGAGGACTACTGTAGATGCCACAAGATGTACCATGCTGACCTAGGACCACACTGGCAATTTTTTGTAATTGTAACATAAATGTATGAATCGACATAAAAATATGACATTATAAATATCACTTCTATTCATAAGAGTGACACTGAATTAATTTAACTGCCATTGTGACAATCATTAGTGCCATATATCTTACAAAATGTCTATTTTCTGCATGGACTCTGAGGGATGGTATTAGATGATAACACTGACAACACAATTTCATCCTGTTTCTATTCTTCTTCACTTGCACTGGCAACCTGGCCTGTTGATAGACCACGCTTCTGTTTTTGCCACAGGTTGTTAAGCAAAGTCTCATCTCTGTGAAACGAAGATTTCACTTTTTAAGTGAACTCCATAGGTCTGAGGCTCATGGTAGCTGTATAAGTCAGAAAATGTGGCATTCTTATGGCATGCTGCAGACTTTGTGTTAAGCCAACAACACAGGCTCCAGAGTTTGTCTGAGCTTGTCCTGATATTTATTTTAAGTTGTTTAGTTGAAACAGCAATTGGCTAATGCCCAGGTGACTGTTGCCTACATTTTCTCTACTGCTGCCCTGGTTTCAAGTGTAACAGCTATTTTTCTTTCCTTCCTAGTAGCTGGTACAGTGCTGGGTTTTGGATTGTCTGAGAACAATGCCGATAACACACTGATGTTTCAGTTGTTGATCAGTTACGCTTACCTTCACCACGGACTTTTCAGTCTCTCAATCTCTGCACAGGAAGCTAGGAGGGAGTAGGGACAGGACATCTGACTCAAAGCAGCCAAAGCAGTGTTCCATACCACAGAACATCATGCCCAGTATATAAACTGGGGGCAGTTACCTGGAAGGGCAGGCTGCAACTTGAGTCAGGCTAGGTGGTGAACAACTGTATTATGCATGACTTTGTTTTTTTTCCTTTTCCCTTTCCCTTTTAGTTTTATATTTTCTCCCCTTGTTATTTCCGTTATTATTATTAGTAGTAATAGTATACTATCCTTTAGTTATTAGACTGTTCTTATCTCAACCCCTGGATTTTGCATTCTTTTGATTCCTATTGCCATCCCACCTGGGATGGGGGGAAAAGGGGAGAGCGAATGAACAGCTGAGTGATACTGAGTTACCGGCTGGGCTTATACCATGACACCTGGCTTTATATAATCTTGTGGTGTGACATTTACTGCATTATTGTAGCTACTAGCTCTTGATAATGAAAAGTTGTTCTGCATAGAATAAGCTCCCCATGACCTAAAACAGAATCGCAGGGCCATTTTGAGGCTTTTCTAGCCACACTGAGATCATTCAGTCCAACCATTACTATAGGGGCTGACATGTGTGGGATGATAGCAGAGGCCTTGAAAACACAAAGGATGTTAACTGAGGGCACCAAGTTAATAACTCACTAGTAGTCAATTGCCAGTCACCAAAGGAATTCAGTCTTGAGAGATGGATAAAATTCACTCTATCAAATTCAAATGTAATACGGACTTAAAAATCAGAAAAAAAAAAAAAAAAAAAAAAAAAAAAAAAAAAAAAAAAAAAAAAAAAAAAAAAACAA
>JANRGW010047588.1:0-11254 GCA_024733675.1 Psilopsiagon aymara
TAAACAGGGAATGTTTAGATTGGATATTAGGAAGAAATTCTTTACTGTGAGGGTGGTGAGGCACTGGAATGGGTTGCCCAGAGAAGTTGTGAATGCTCCATCGTTGGTGGTGGTCAAGGCCAGGCTGGACATAGCCTTGGGTGGCATGGTTTAGTGGGAGGTGTCCTTGCCCATGGCAGGGGGGTTGGAACTAGATAATCTTAAGGTCCTTTACAACCCTAAGTATTCTATGATTCTATGTTTCTGTGATTCTAGACCTCTAAAACCCCATAAGGAAAGAACATTTGAATGCTAATGCATTTGCATCTGTAGATAACTTCTATAACTGCTTACAGTTGGTAGTATTTTTTTCAAATCTGAATACATATATACTTTCTTTACTTTGTGAATCTCTGAGAAACTGTTATGAGTACCACAGGTCTCAAAACAAAAATCAGTAATTAAGGAAATGAGTATTTTTTGTCTTCCGGACACAGTTTAGATGGCATGTGCTCAGTGTGCCCTGAGGCCACACAGGGAGTAAATACAATGTAGAAAAACAAACTAGTGAATAATACTATATTCACAAGAAAACCCCAATGCATAGTCATAATATGTATAAAAACACCTAACTAAATATTTTGGTTTTGCTCTGAAACAAAGATACTGAATTAAAACTTCACAGACAATCTATTATTCCCTAAAGCTCAAGTGAAATTTTGATCAAAGCTTTATTTTTTCTTTTAATGCAGTGGTAAAACACAATATATCAAGTGTATCACTCAGAAGAGTACCTCTATCCATGCTGTATTAGTGATTTTGGCTCGAAAATCCTAGTTTTAATTTCCAGACATGTGAAATAATTTATAGTTTGAGCTGCAGTACTAAAAAGCTTAAGTCAGATCAGCATCTTGCTCATTCCCCTACAACTTCACCAGGGAGTAATTCAGAAGGATGTTCCTTATTGATACATAAACTGCAATTCCAAAGGCACATGTATTCAAACCAGCAAAAACAGAATTTCAAATTTCCAAATCTTACTTACACACTCCTTTCTCAATAAATCATGTTGGACATGAAATACACTGATAGGAAAGTACACTGAAAGGAATGGAGGAGAGAGCTTTCCATTAAAAGTGTATGACACTTTATCATGCACTCAAAACTCATACTACATTTGGTCTAACATAAATGTATGCACATGTGAACAGATACACACAGCTTCCTCCAAAAGAAGTACTTGTTGGAAATACTACTTCTGGCTGCAAATAGCACTGATATGCAGGTATACAAACTTCGAAAGTGACTGAAATGCTTAAAAATTTGAGAGGTTCATCAAAGTGCTACTACTTGAAAAAAAGGAAAAAAAGAAGAAAAATGACGGATAATATTGAATAATGTAATATGTAAATATTTTTCAACACCAAGACCATTATTAAGTTTAATCTCTATTACTAAACCTTTCCTGTAAAAGTGTAACAGCACTGTACTTTAAAAATAAATACCATAAGCAAGAATCGTCTACATACTTCACTACAATGTTGACAGCAATCCCCTTTGTTGAATTTCTGTGGATTCATGTACCTAGATACAGACCTGCGAAATGTAGGCAGTCATAAATAAACCTCTTTCCAAAGGAAAATTCATGTCAGAATAGATAGGAAATAAAAAAATAGGTCTTTTCATCCTGAAAAATATCTGCGTCACTGAAAGAAACATTTATCAAGAGCACTAATTCTTTTTTTCCTTTTTAAGTTTTTTTTAGGGATGTTAATATCCAGTCAGAATCTAACAGCAGTGGATGCTGAACAAAACAAGGGATAATGCAGCATTTTGTAAGAGTTCAGCTCATTATGAAAAAAGCTACAGTTTATCATCCACATGGAGGTAAATTTTGCTTTAGGAAGCCCTACCTTGCCCTTGTCCAGTTCAGTACAAGCGCTGTGACAATGTCCCACAAAGCCAGCCCAAAGAATTTTCTTGTTCCCTGTTATTAAACATTTTTCTTTATTTTCCTTATTTATCTTTTCTTAGTAGTAAGAGCCTTTGTTACAGAACCCATGCCCTTCCTTACATACGTGTTAGAAGTAACACCAGTCTTTCATCTGCTTCATTTTATGTGTATATTTATTACGAACAGTGTAACTACCCTTTCTAACACTGCATCCTAAACTTGAAGTTCAGCGACTTTCCCCCCCTTGTTTACAGCTCTCAAAAAACACCCATAAAACAACGTATGCAAATATAGAGCAAGGACTTGCAATGCTTATAGACACAACTCCTGAGTATGTATCAAGAACACACCATGGTCCTCTGCATCTAGAGAACATTTTTAGAAGTACATTAGAGACAGTTTGAAACGCTCTACACTACTCATCATTGTAGGAAGATGACAGATTCAGAACAGATCATCTGGAAGCCTTTAAGGAAGGAAAAATGTTTGGAGTACTGAATTCACGCAGCTTTTGTCTCCATCACCAGTACTGCTCTCCCAAACGACAAACACGTGCGATCAAAATCACCACGGCTCACAGCAGGAAATGGCTTGTCAGCATCCTGAAGGAGCTCTGTCTTTGACCGGCCCTTCATCTTTTATAAAAATACTTTCCATATTTAGCAAAAAATCACATCTGATCCACGTATCATTACCCAACCTAGACAGAGCTAAAATGTAACTGTGTTTGTTCCCTGCAGTCTCCCTGTCAGGGTTGTTAATTTTTGTTTTTCAGTCAAAAAGGTGTTACAGACATTGTGGCTAAGATTTGGAAACATTACATGGGCATGAAGAGCCCTTAGGCAAGAGAAAGCAGATTTTAAGTAGCAGTTCAAAGTTACTGTTTGGTACATTTTCAGTAGGAAAAAGGTTATTTCCCACATACACTGTCATCCTAAATTACCTTATTCACTACTGGATTTGTCATTCTTACAGAGAGGTTATTTTATTGCCTTCAGACAAACACACTCAAGCCCCGGGATTGGTGGGAAAGCTGATAGAGATTTAATTTAATGATTCATTTCAGCATTCTTGCAGTTGTGCAATATTTTTCCATCTTAAAAACCAACATGATATATATTTTTTTTAAGTCCCAGTCCCTCAAGATGCACAGTAATTAAATTTAGATTGTCTTCAATTCATTCAGAAATTAACCTCATTCCCACAGAGAAAAGAGGTTGTGCCTTGCACTTTACCTCCCACTCGGCTTTATACATCTTATTCCCCTGTGTAATACTTTCTGCCTCTATCAAATCAAAAATCCTCCAAAATTCCTAAAAAAACCCCCAAAACCAACAAACAAAACCCCACCCTCCCCAAAATGTGTTTTTTAAAAAGGCAAATTTCTGTTACGTTCCAGGTCATTCCTTTTTTCCCCATGCAAAGGAAACAGTTCCAAGAAGCAATTAGTATGATGATAGAGCAAACACCAACAAATTTCTATCCTATACTATACAAAACCCAAGAAAAACCCTCATGTCTTGGGACGCTGATTCCCCTCCACCTTGGGAAGCAGAAAACAAAGCCAGAGCAGGGGAACAAATACAAGCTGTATTTCAATGGAATATTATGAAGAAACACAACATGCATTTCTAGGCATGTTGTGCCATACAAGTACCTTCCTGGATTGAAATTTATCCAGCTGACAAGCAAAGATGTGCAAAGATGAGTTTTCACAACCCTACTGATGTAATCTGGATGAATCTGACACCTAAACTATTCTGGATACTAAAGCAATTTGTAAATGTGATCAACTATACAAACAATATAAAGGTGCTTAAATGAAAAATCAAGATAATCATAGTGTTCCCAAATTAAGCCAAGTTGTGACAAACTGATGAAGTCAAGGCTCAGTAAGTGGACAGAAATCTGGCTGAACAGATGCGCTTGGAGAGTGAGCTGGAGGACAGTCATGAGTGGTGTATCCCATGTACAGATTCTGGGGTCAGTGCACTTTCACATCTTCATTAATCACAGAATAATACCATGGTTTGTTTTGGAAGGGAACCTTAAAGCTCATCCAGTTCCAACACCCCTGCCATGGGCAGGGACACCTTCCATAGAGCAGGGTGCTCCAAGCCCCTGTGTCCAACCTGCCCTTGAACACTGCCAGGGATGGGGCAGCCACAGCTTCTCTGGGCACCCTGTGCCAGCGCCTCAGCACCCTCACAGGGAAGAGCTTCTGCCCAAGAGCTCATCTCAATCCTCCTGTTGACCTCGCTGCTGCTGCAGAGTTCATCCTTGCCAAGACTGCAGGTAGTTTAACTGGGAAGTGATGCACCCACAGTTGTGCTGCTCTTGAGGGGAACCTGGGGAGGCTAGAGAAACTGCCAACAGAGAGCTCATGAAGCTGAGCAAAGGACAATATTGGATCTTGCATGCTGATCAGCTAGAAAACAGCCTTGAAAACAGAAAAGGACCTAAGAGTCCTGGTGGACACCAAGTTGAATGGATGCCAGCAGTGCACCCTCATGGCAATGAAAGTCAATGGCACCATGGGCTGCATTAGGCAGAACGTTGCCAGCTCATCAAGGGAGGTGACACTTCCTCTCTGCTTAGCACTGGGAAGCCTTATCTGGAGCGCTGGGCTCTCCAGCAGTGCAGACATGCACATACTGGAGTGGGTCCAGCAAAGAGCCACAAAGATGATTAAGTGATCGGAGTGTGTGACCTAGGACTGATTGGCCTGGGGAAGAAAAGGCTCAAGGGGATTGCAGTGGATACAAATATCTGATGGGAAGGTGTAAAGATGATGAAGCCAGACTCAGTGGTGCCCCGAGAAAGGACAAGAGGAAATGGACACAAACTGAAATACAGGAAATTGCATTTAAACATAAGGAAGAAAAAAAAAAGAACAAACAAGTTACCCAGACAGTTCGTGGAGTCACCGCCCTTGGAGACATTAAAAATGGACACAGCCTTGGGCAACTGGCTCTAGGTGACTGCGTGCTGGGCAGGACCATGGTCGTGTCAATCTCCTCCCAACCAATTTGGTGACTCCTTGAAATTACCATGAGCATAGTCGAGACAAACAGCGAAATGCAGGCAATGCTGCCTGCCAGAAACAAACACCACGTCAATGTAGAAGCGAAGCAAAACTACAGCTGCACTACAAAGCAATTTGGGAAATACAGAACATTTATTTTGGGGTAAAATCCTGCAGTAGCAAAGGGACGGCTTGGTGATTAATTGGAAGAATTTGGCATCAGAAAGATCCAAATTTATTTATTTATAATTAGGAGTTTTTTAATTTCTGGTGGGTGAATGCTGCAGAGAAAGCAAGGAGTTACATCTTTTTACACTGTGGAGGAAAGCAAAGTAACTATATTGAATTCTCTTAAAAATGTTCCGCAAAACTGAGGAGCAATCAAGGCAGAGTTCACAATAAAACTCCAAATTAAGAAAGCACAGCTCTTTGTGGGACCATGCCCTACCAAATGCATAACAAGAACTTTCATGGTGTCTAACAGCCAGTAGGGCTGATATCCACCGTCAGTAGAGTAGATGTTCCTGTGAGGCTCACTTCTTAGTAGACCACTAATGTGGACTGCACTTCAATCTGCGCAAGCTTACAAGAGCTGAATTTTCACTAACTGGAAGTAAAAAAACCCATCAAACTATTGAGGACAAGTAATTTCCCTTGGAGATACCTTCTTATCCCACCTACAAATTCTATTTTCTTCTTCCATAAAATATTCTGATAACTATTAAGCAACATAGACGAGATGCAATGCTGCACTTAACACATCTAAAAGTATCTGAAGTGGTCGAGTATGTGAGGCAGGAACATTTAATGGAAACTTGAAAATCTTCTTTCATTATTGTACACGTACTGAACTAGTTTTCAACTGGGCTGACGCCCCATAAAGCTTTTCCAGCATTTAGAAGAAAAGCCAACTGCTAATCACTGTCCTGGAGGTTACATTGGGGCTGCAGGATTAGTCATCTTTGGAAACCAGTTGTGGTTGTTCTTATTTTCCTCTCCCACTGCTTTTTCTGATCTGTGGCTGGTGCAGTGGGAGCATTCTCATCAATGTTTTCTCACAAGTTCAGCTTACAAACATGAAAAAACAAAAACACTTAAGAATAGCTTACAGCTCTCAACCCCTACATCCTGCTGTAGAGTGGGGATCCAAACCCTCCTTACACAACTTAAATTAATCCTTTGGAGGATTAGAATAAAAAAGCTGACTAATTCCCCTCCTCCACTTCCCCCTCACTCCCACCTGCATTTCTTGGCCAACTAGGCTGTGGTGAGGAATGGCAATACCAAAATGGGAGGCGAAATGACAGTTATTGTAGTTGGATGACCTGGCAGTGATCTAGGCCAGGTTGGAAGGGGCTTGGAGCAACCTGCTGTAGTGGAAGGTGTCCCTCCCCATGGCAGGGGATGGAACTGGATGAGCTTTAAGGTCCTTTCCAACCAAAACTATTCCATGATTCCATGATAATAGTTCATACTAACTCTGCAGATCTGGAGTGTTTTAGCTTATTGATCAGTACGGATGCCTCTGGATGACAGTTTCCAAGTCTTTAGGAGTTACACCTCTGTTAATCAAGTCTAAATGTTCCCCGTTCCTCCTATCCAGCTCCGTTCCTTCCCATCCTGCCCCATGTCCCCCTGCAGAGGCAGGCCAGGTCTGCAGGACTCTCCAACTTGGGGGCTCTGCCTTCATTGCAATGTTCATATCACACCTCACTGGTGGCACTTGCCTCTTTGCCAGAGGATCACTAACCTAAGCAGAAAGGCTGGACAGCTGAGAGATCACCCAGAGCTACTCCAGAAGGAGAACCATAAGGATGACGCTTCTAATCATTTACACTGTTAATCAATTATTAAATAAAGATACTATTTAAAATGAACTTTTCCACACTAATGCACCTTGGAGCTGCAATTAATTAGGGAAATGGAAACTCTTAGGTATTTTCATTAAGCAGCTCTACCCTGTGGCTCCTGGGCAGAATGTCTCTGCAGAACGTACCAAAACACTTGCTTTGAGACAGTTTTGGCTTACTGAAAAAAGCTGGAATTTTACTGAATCAGATTTCTCTCTTGGACTCATTATTTTTACACTAACATACAATTATGTATCCTGAAATCGGCTGGTACATCTACAACAACCAGGTGGACTTCTACAATCAACCCAGAATCAGCAGACTACTCAGTCACACATTTTAGACACCATATCCTGCTAACCAAATCACGTTTCATACTGTTTCTTCTACAGTATGAAGAGTATGTTGTGAGGTTTCCTTTTTTAATTTTTCTTTTTTAAAATGCACTATTGGTTGTTGGGTTTATTGATTAAAAACTACTGCTGAACTAAAATTTTACACATTTTATGGAGTGGGATACTTTGCATTCAACCTTAAAAGCCAAGCTTGTCTACTATTGATAACAGAAATCTCTTGTTGCTTCTGCTCTTCAGAGTCCTTTGCCAAAACTTCATTTGTTTGTATGCATGATTTGAATCCCTTAATCACTTACTTGTCTCCAAGAGATATCTGCTAAGTTCTCTGTGATATTTTAGTATTAATGCAGTTCGAGGTAGACACCCAGCTGTCTCTCTAGGAGTCCACCTGTATGGCTTAAACACGTAATTCTCAACTTACTGCAAGATGTAAATACTTAAAAGGAAAAAACCCATTTTGATGCTTAACTTAAGTCAATCTGTTTGGAGCATCTTAATCACAATTACCAACTGTGGTAATTCTAGCTACAGTCAATACTTTCCACAAGTTCCATCAGAACTGAAGGAGTGCTGGAATTGCAGCTACAGTCTGTTGATTGCCACGAAAGCTCATGATGAAGAGGACTTCTGCATAAGCCAAAATGTAGCTTTGGTGAGAATCTGTGCTTTAATTTGACAAATCGGAAGATGTTTCGAATCAGTAACATATGTCTGTTATTTTCCAAGTGAATAATTTTCTATATTTAGGCAATAATTACGCATTTTACTAAGTTGCCTTCACTAGTCAAAGTTCATGCAATGCTGTCTGGGAAACAAAACAGACAACAGTGCATCACCAAATGGACAAAACAGAGAATAACCCATGATGCAGCCCATGCTGTCAGTGACAATGACTTACTGAAGCTACTGGAGAGGTAGAGGTGATGTTCTGCATCTACGAGGTGATGTTCTGTACCTTAGGAAAGCCAGCAGACACTACACAGAAGCTGAACCTCAGTAGGGCTTTTTGGTCTTAGACTGACAGAAGATTGGCTTATGTGAGCATAAATTCTTTCTGCTTTCAGCTAAAAACTATTACATTATATTCAGTCTGACATCCATTTTACTAGCGTTCTCCTGAACTCTTCAGGCAAGCTATAGACTATTTCTCTTTATAGTTTCCAAACAATAGCTTATTTACATACTTAGAATAAGACACCCTCCACAATCCTGATTAATTGCCAGACATTACGTATGAGCGCAAAACCCCCAAACTCTGAACACTGCTACGATGGAAATGTGTGAAAGTAATTTTGTTCCAATTTCATCTCATGGGAACGTGGGCTCATAAGCATTCAATTAACAATAATTCCGTCTGATTGAGATGTGTTTTAGTTTCACATGCTAATGTGGTAGAATGCGTCTAGATCATGTCTGTGATAAATTTTTACCAGGGTGGGAGGAATAAAGATTATTTTATAGAAAGAACATGGATCTTGCAGTTTTTCCCTTTCAATTTCTTTTCTTTTTGTGTGCATGAGAATGTAGGGTTTTGGCAACCAGCGCTGTTTTGTACTCTTTGGATCACATTACCTGGGGGACAGACCTGAGAAGATAACATTTGCAATGGGAAAATTCTGACTCAAAATGCAGCCTTTTAAAGAAATCTGTAGGAGAAACAAGACGACAAAATCCTGCATGGCAATCAGCCTGTAACTCTGATTTTTAATGCCAGAAGAAGCCACTTTGATCAGCTCGTCTGACACAGGCCATTGGAATTCCCTCGGCTACTTCCTCCTTCAAGTCCAATAGCTGTGGTTGGACTTGGACATATCTTTTAGGAAAGCAGCCAATCTCATCTAAAAAATCCAATCTTGGGAAATCCAGAGCCCTTGTTAAACTACTCCAATGAATCATCCACCATGTAAAAAAAAAAGATGAACCAGTCTCAATCGGGTTTGCTTCCATTTCCAGCTACTGGAGTGCATTATACTTTTGTGTTCTAAAGGGCCTCTTATTAAAGGATTTATTTACCCTTAATCTGTCAAACAATTTCAGAGTACTCATAAAACTGCCCTAAAGTACTTTCAAGTCCTTTAAAACCAATGCTACCTAGACCTATTATCCCAAGTGTGTTTCCTACATGAATGGAATTATACCAGCTCTGAGAAAACACACTTTGCCTGCATGAGGCTTAGGCAGTTACTCTCTGATACTGGCAATCCTTCCCCTTTATTGAGCACAGCTTCCCTAAAAACTACCCTCAACACACCATTTTAAATAGGCTAGGAGTTAAACCAATGCACAAGGGTTTCCACTAGATGTGCACCCCACGGATGGGCATCCAGTTAAAAAGCATTTTGTGACTTACGAACTCAATCCTATGGGATTTTTCACCCACCAAATACCCATAGCATTGATTTGGTCTCACTGGTTTCTTGGTTGATATGCCGTGCACTACGAAGACAAGGAATTCGTAATAGAATTACTTATAAACAATTCCCCACTGCCAAGACACTCAATGTTGAGTGTAAAGTGATCCTTTCATAATAAAATAACCCAACCTTTCAATAAAATTATCAGCAGCTGACTAAAAATCACAATAAAAAAGCAACAAAACATTAAATTATTCATTCAGCAGACCTCTGACCATATTTTGTTTTAATTCTATCTTATTTCCCAAAGGAAAACGATTAAACAAGCTGGATTTCACGGAAATGTTCCACACCACCCAGTGGCCAAAGAAAAAGCCTCATCTGCTGCTGGTGATGGAGATCAATAACTGAGTCCACACAAAATATTTTGCACGGAAGTTCAGAGAACAGTTTCCATAAGAAGTTACTGACCGGCTGCTCTATAGAAACCTCAGCATCCTAACAAACTAGCCTGCATCCTCAAAGAAATATTGATGTAACTTGATAATACCTTTTCTTCTTAGTTCATTTTTACTTATTCTTACTTCTACTTCCTTCTTAAGTGAGTTAATGAAATTGTCAGATGTTTAAGGCCTAAGAAATTTAAAATGCATGTAGCATAACTACTGAAATCAGTGATTACTCCAGCAACCCACAGCCCTGGTTTGCATTGAAAATAAAAAGTAAAAAATTAATATTAATACCATATTTGAGTCTTTAGGTTAAATACTGGTAAAGACAGCAGTTGGAATCTGTCAGTGTACAGATGATCAGGATAAGAAAAAAACTTTGACAATTGCCACAGAAATGCACAATCTCCAACTCTGGATGAGAAATGATCTATGTCTCAACAAGAAGAGAAAATTCCCAACTAACCCACAATTATACTCTATGATAAACCAATGATACTGTGATCCCTGAATGGGCACCAACTCTGCTCTCATCAGCCTTCTTGCTTGCCAGAACGCTGAGTGGTGTACAAGGAATAGGGCTTGTGGGAACAGGAAGGAGAATGGAAAGGAAAGCGAACCACAGACAGTAGATCAAATGCTAGGTTTGGAGGCAAGGTGCAGAATCTTACTAAAAACATCTGGCAGGAAAAAAGTTTTTAAGAAGTATTGACAAAAAAGAGTAGTTTATTCTTACGTTTATTCTAACTTATTCTTAAAAAGTACTTAAATCCACCAAGATTTTTAGGCCTCTAGATTGCAGAAATATATGTTAAAAAAGCCCAAAACCTCAACCAAAACAATTTTAAAATTTATTTATCTACCATTCCAAAAATAGTTTGCTTTACTGATAAATGAAGTGAAGCTGTTTTGCGCGTGTGATTGATCCAGATGCTGCTGTTTTCATTATTCTATTTCTAACCCTATAACATAAGGGGAGTTATTCATAAGAGATGAAAAAGCTGTTGTTCAAAACTCATAAAGACATAAAAAGCCTTTTCAATAAGGACCAATTACTCACAAATTATTTTCCTTCTCTCACAGCTTTTATTGAGTTATTTACCAAAACCTCTTTCAATAGTTCCTATGATTGGGGCCCCTTACAAGATAACAGATGAGATAAAAGTAATATAATCCCCATTAAGGGAAATATAACCCACATTTTCAAGAAGGGAAAATGGATGAGCTGGGGAACTACAGAGCAGTCAGCCTCACCTCTGTGCCTGGCAACATCTTGGAGCAGATTCT
>JANRGW010047596.1:0-11093 GCA_024733675.1 Psilopsiagon aymara
TTTTAGGAAACTCAGCAGGAGAAAGCCATTCTGAATAGAGCACTGATTGTATAGCTCATCATTTGAAAATTAGGAATGAAGAAGTAAGGGGTTTGTGCATAGCTTTGTCTGTTGCTCACAGATAGATAGAGATGTATCTGTGTATATACACACATCCAGACATATGCAGAAGAATACCCAGTGCTACTACTCATGAAAAGGAATTTCTGTAATGTTTAAAACCCAAAAAAATGTAACACAACATATTTGTTACTAGTAATAAAAGTAATACGAATCATGAAATTGCAGTATATTTGTTTCCACAAGCTTACACTTTGACTCAGTGATACGATCCCCATGGCAAAACGTATTTAGAGATCAAAATATAAATGAGTAAAAACCTGGGGTATTTAAATACATAGGAACTTTGTTATTGACTTCATTTTGGCAAGGAGTACAGTTGACACAAAAATTGTTCTTTCTTGGGACATACGAATCACTGAACTGCGCCAAGTAACTGAGAAGTCCAGAAGGATGGTGTGTGGTACATATCTACTTGCAAGTTCCTCATTCCTGGAAGGGCCATGATTAAAAAAGCCAAGCGTTCACTACAAGGAAGTTTGCAATTTAAATCTTCCAGTTAGCAAAGTTTTGCAACTAAACTAGTTAAGAAAAGGAGGTTTAAAACACTTATGTAAAGGCAAAAAAAAAAAAGCATCATGCGGCTGTATAACTAAGGCTGTAGAGGAAAGTTTTTATATTAACTTTACCTGAGAAAGAGATTGTGCCTTTGTGCTCTTAAGACATCATTTTTCACTGAAAGCTGACGAGAGTGCGAGTTCTTTTCTCAAACGTAAGTCATCTGCACCAATATAGGATAGCTAAGTTGATTTATCTGAATTTCCTTCAAACTTTTGACAAAATCCTATACTAAAAAAATCCTGTAAAAGCTGTACTGTAGAAAAGCAGTGTTGTTTTCTGTTGTAAAAAGCAGACTGGGAGACAGGAACTCCTGAGTTCTCATTGTATTTCCTTTGATCTGTATGCCCTGTACATAATAAGCCTGACACTTATTCCTTCTTTAGCTTTGGGCAAGTCATATAATCTCTCTGCCTCATTTTCCTATCTTGGGGGGTATTGCATGGATTAGGTAGTCAATGTTTGTAAAGCAGCTGAAAGAGTATTGACCCGATTCTCTCAGGGAGGCAGGGATACTCAGCTCCTTGGGAAGTCATGACAAATAAATTCTAAGGCATGCCACAGAAAATAAATACCAGGAGAAAAATGAACCCAGCCTTGAAACAGACTACACCTGGTTTAGTTCAGCTTGTTCCTGAAAAAGGCTGCACACAACTTCCCTTCCACAGCTGTCAAAGGAGACCAGGACCTCAGCAGGGGTGTTCAGCATCCTGAAGGTTTTAGGCTGTGAGAAAGGAGGTGAGAAAGGAGGGAGAATGGAGTGTTCCCAAAGGGGACACTGACACCTCTCTCAACAAGTGCTTGCACTAGCAAGCTGGCAAAGGAAAATAAACAGGGAGTGAGTGACACTAGCTAACGGTACTCATCATCTCATGCAGTTGAAGAGGATTGTAAGAAACCTGAGATGGATTAAAAAGCACTGGTGTATCCTGAATTTGCGGCTGACTGATGATGAAGTGAAAATTGCCTTGGATGAATATAAGATAATACAAATATCAGCACGGTTCTCTCTGTGACCTCAGTGATTTTCTTTAAGTTTGGCTTGACTTTGCTGCACAGTCACAGAAACTTGTGTGTTTCCATGTCTGTCTGTATGATAGCACAAAGAAATAACTGAGAAAGGTTTGCTGCTGTGTTAGGCATCAGTGTGGGTGTTTTAGCTCACCATTGAGTTAAAAAGATAAATTGAGAACATAATTCTTTAAAACTAAGAGAGAAATCAGGAGAGACAAAATCATAGCCAAGTCATTGATAAATGGCAGAAAATCCTCAGGAGAGGGAATATTTTCTCAGTATTTCTGGCCTTTCCTGATTGTTTTGGAAACTGCTATTCTCCGTCAGGAGAGCAAAGGCAGCTGCTGCTGCAATAGCAAAATCCTGCATTTTCTGCTGGGGAAGAGAGGTGCTGGACACAGAGGAATAAGCCAGGTTTACCAGTGTGAGTGCATCCACAGCAGTCTTTTTTCACTTCGGAATAGCTTTTTCTATACGCAATTAGTATAGTTGCAGAGAGGAGAAGGCAGTCAATTGCCTTGTCACAGAGCCCTATTCCTTTCTTTGCACCAACAACTATGCCAGCTACATCAAGTCACTGACTCTTTGCCAGCACTATTTGACATTATATCTGTCAGGGAAGTATTCCTACACAGACATGGCTTTGGCATCAATTCTTGCTTGCCAATGTGTGCTTGTGAGATGCCTCTTTTATGCCACCTTCCTTGAACTGTCTTCGGATTTATATTGGGTGATCATCATGCCCTTTCATTTCTAGGGGCTCCCCTTTACCATACATATTCCATAGTTCAGTTGCTCACAAGAAGGCTGAAGACTGGAAGAATTATCACAGCAAAACCCAAAGCAGGCTAGCAGGAGATTGGCTGACAAGGTGGACTTTTCTCAACATCTGTCTTATGCTGTTCAGGATGGAGAAAGGTTGCCTGGAGGTATATGAGTGTTGCCTTTGCATGAACTAGCAGAGCCATTTTCCATGACTGTGGCATCGGAGGAGCTTTGCCAGATGGGCATTTTTCCCTGGCAGACATTTTCTGCTTCTGCCTTAGGAGATGACTGTGTCTATTTTCACAGGCAGTCAACTAAAATCCTCTTTAAACTTGTAGGTGTCCTCATGTCCCCCAGCAGTTGTGACAGGACCAGCAGGGCATGGATTAAAGTACTGATGAGCTTCTTGCAAACCACTATTCTTGACCAGGAGATGAACAAATAAGAATTGTGATGAGTCCAGAAGGTTCATACCCCTGACAGTCATCACCACCCAAAAACCTACTGTTGTCTATCATTGCTCACTGTCCGCAAGTTTCTTGTACGAAACAAGGTACTGGGACCTTATTAAACTGTGAAAATTACTCTTATAACTGCAGCTGTGATATATACACTACATATGGAACAAAGAACAAAGCTTAACGTTTATTCAAGTTTCCTCCTTTGCATAAACCCATCCACCAAGTATGGCCAGAGTAGCTCAGCTCTTATAATTCCTTGCAAACCTGGGAAACAACAGTGATGCAAAACTGGCATGAGGTGAAAAACTGCTGCTTTTCAGGAAGTGAGTAGGGAGGAAAGCATCAATGATTTAAGAGTGGATTTTTCCAAATGATTCCAAACAGAAAAGTACAGCTGCTTTTCACAGATTCCTGTTTCTACAGAGAGCAAGGAGGTGCTAGCAACATCATTTTTCAAAGCTCATGAATAGCATTGAAAGCATGGAGTAATTTCTGCCACACAGAAATACAACACAAACTATAATACACTTTTATTTTGTTAAGAGAATGTTCCAGACAGTTGCTGATTCTGTAGCAGAAGAGTAGGGGGTGTCTCTTTCAAATACCCTTTTTAAAAGAAGCACTCGCTTTATGAGTCTAGAAAATCAGTCTGCTTGAAAAAACTGCAGATCACTCATTACAGTCTGTATTTTTAAGCCTAAAAACCTTAGAACTACTTGTTTCTGAAAGAGTGATTTGATAACAGCCCTGTTCAGATTTTATAATCTGCCCCTTTCTTCACCTAGATCAACTGTTTGACAATCCCAGACCAATATACACACTTCCAGACCTTGGGCAATTCAAAACACAGATGCAAATCCAGATTTTTCAGCCTGAGTTTCTCTTGCAGATGTATTGTGCATCTCTCTGAAATATTTCCTTGATTGAATAGGATGGTTTATGGCATGAAAATTCATACTTCAAATAACTACCTCAATGTGTTACCCTATTATGCTGATATCTCACAATTTCTGGAAGTGTGTGTTTCAAAATACATCTATATATTGAGAGACTATTGTAGTATCAGTGTCCATTTTCCCTCTGAAAACTCATGGTACAGTTGAGTAATGCTAAAAACACAGGAGTGAAAATTATTGGTGTGTTTTGTTATTTAACACCAAATGCCTCTGCGTATTTTCTTTGTGTATATAGGTATGCTCAAGAAAAAAAAATTTATAGGTAGGAAAGCAGAGAGATTCTGAAACCCAAAGGATGCACAAACAGATGCACTAACATAAATTTCTACAGCGCCCTGAAGGTGCTTCCATTGCGTTACAGGACATCCTGTGAGCAGTTTTGGCTCAGGCAGTAAGAACAACAGGTAAAACTGAGTGATCCTGGACTAGACGAACTGAGGCTGAGGCAGCTTATACCACCCCTAGAAACCATGGATTTCTTACAGGGTACTGGGATATAAAATAGCAAAACCAAGTTCTTTTTCTCCTTACCAATTTCCCTTCACCCCCAACACGCACACACACACACCATGGATTTCTTACAGGGTACTGGGATATAAAATAGCAAAACCAAGTTCTTTTTCTCCTTACCAATTTCCCTTCACCCCCAACACGCACGCACACACACATACTCACATTTTACCCTCTTTTCCTCAGTCTAGTCTTTAATTACAATGAATTGAGCAGTTAAATTGAAGTGATCTTAGAGCAACTTGTACAGTCTCTTGAGATACATTATCAGTTATGCCCTGAATTCTGTACGCTTTATCCGAATGTTTTGACCAGCTGAAGTTTCTTCCATATTCATCCCTGCTGGTATTTTAGATGATCCAACTCAGAAAAGCTTACAGTGACCATAAGAGTGCATTAGTCCTTTTGCAAAGCATACTGACTTAATCCAAATAGGACATCTGCCTTGCAATGAGAGGAGAGGTTTCAAATGTGCATAGGGGAAATCTAGCCAAAGCAAAAGGCAGCAGGACCAGAGGTGAACTCTGAGTTGCTCTCTGCCCTCATAGGTTGTACAGAATGGGTCTTTTCTGACCTATTTTGCAGTACAGACAGATTTTCTGTGCAACAAATGTCTAAAGGCAGGTAACAAAATTAGTGTGGTACTATCCTGTTGTGCCCCTCAGAAAGCCTCTGCAATCACCGAGCGAGCAGGGGAACTGCTTTTCAGGGGAAGGAATAACTGTGGAGGGAAGCAGGAAGCAGAGAACATCAGGGGAATGCATTCAATTTCCCAAAGTTCATTATAAATGCGTAGACACATAGAGGACAATGACACCAGGGTTCACATTTTCAATGCTGCATGCTCAAAGGCAATCTTCTCAGACCTGTTTTTACCTATCCACAAGTGTCATGATTTGCTAGAGGTCTTAACATCTCAAGCTCCCATTGCTGGTCCTGAGGCTTCTGAAAGACATAACAAAATAAATCTGAATAACAAAATCCATTTCTTCAAATTTTACATCAAAATGTAACTGGTAATAAAGAAAAAATACTTTAGCTGTAACACTTCTCGGGGAAAACAAATCTGGAGAAACTGTTGATAGATCTCCTCCTTCGAATCCAAAGTAAAATCCTTTCTATTCTCCTAAAAATCAAAACAAGCCACTAACAAAATATCTAATGCAGGTAACTATTGCTAGCTTTTATTGCCACACCAAGCTGATCTTCTTAATATGTTTGAAACAAGATTGCAGCGCATACCAAGCCTATGGACTGCAGGAGGGAACTTTCAAAAGAAGGTCAAGCTGGCATGAGGGCCTTCCTGAGAAGAACCCCCCGTATGTGTTTCCAGACAGGATTACAGCTATATCAGAAATAATGCCTTTTAGCAGGTGGACACATACAATCTGCAGCCACAGGAAAACCTGCCTCTTTAAAAGCTGCAATTTTCCAAACTGTTAACATTGACAATGATACAGAAAAAGCTACTATAGTTTTCCAGAGGCTGACTATGAATAGGTGATGATTTGAGGGAAAAATTCAGAAATCAAATACTGAGCTCAGTTTGAGCTCATTACAGTTGAATTCAGCATCAGTAAACTATTCATAATGCACAAACACAATGTAGTTTTATGTAAACCTGTTTAAAAAAAGATAACTCCAAGTAAAAGAGAACAGAATTTGGTTTAAAGCGTGCTCCTTTGTATGTAGATTGCCTCCAAGCAGTTAATAAAGGCAAACTTTGCTGACTTGTTTAGATACATGCGGCAGCTCATATGTGTTATATCTTGTGAACTCCACTGATGTCAAAAAAAAGCATCCCTAGATCAGAGTATGACTACACCAGTTGTAAATTTAGGCTTCTGTTAAGGCAGTGGATACTGAAAGCTGTAAGAAGGAAGAATAACCAAAGCCAGGGTCTTTCATCTCCTCGGAAGGTACTATGGAAATATTTCATTTGCATATGAGAAGAGATGCAGATTGTACTTCAGCGTAGCAGTTAACATCAACTGCCTTGAGAACACCTCCATTTTAATCATGTGAGTTTATATTTTTGACCACCGTGTATAGGGAAGGGCCAGACTGCAGTCCCACTGCTATATTGCAGTGGACAAACAGAGACACCCATATCTATCCAAAATGGTTTGCAGCTACCCCAGTGGGCATTTCCTCTATCTCATGAACGTGGTGTGAGACTTAAGCCTCTGATTTTCTGACTCAGAGTTGAAAATTTTACCAAATGAGCCTTCTTGAGATAATAAATACATTTTCTTACTTCTTAAGAAAATACACCTTTTCTTATCTAGTGCTGACATCATTTGATAAACTCTTTGCTGCAGGTAAAATAACAGCACAAGGATATTTTCCACATTTCTAAAGGATGCTGCACTGCTATTTTCCTTCACCTTTCTCCATAATGGCCACTTGCTAGCTTGAAATTAAAATTTGCTCCTTTACCGAGTTTTTCCTCTCTGTATTATGCAGGTCGCTAATGAGTGCCAGGCTGCCAGGCTGCTGGCATTGATGTATTTATTTATGGGGAAAAGAAGGGCAGTAAAGCAACATACAAAGACCCATCCAATTTTTTTGTGGTGACACTGTAAGAAAGAAGCAAAGTTAGGTCAAGACGTAAGACTACTGAACTTTGTTTCTCTTTGATTCATCTGGACAGAAAACTGCGATGGGATGCGTGTGTGTGTGTGTGTATATTTACTGCGGTTTAATTGACAAACCATGAGAATCTTGAAGTTATTAAAGCAGATTTAAGTCCTTGAAAATGACTCCGTTGCTGAAGTTGTGTAACATTAGTGCGGGTTGCATTGACCCTGTTGCACATACAGTGGGGGAAGACACGAGTGACTGAGGGGAGGTTTTCCTCTTGTGTGCTCCTAGTTTTTGGAAGAATGCATTTAAGAATGCATTGGGGCATTTAAGTGTGTGGTCACTTAAAGTTTTTTCTCTTCTATTCTGACAGCCATTCCCTGTTAATTAACCTAATGTATTTGTGCTAGCATTGACAAAGCATTCGCAAATGGTGTAATTGCTACGTGAGAAGTCCTACCACATTACTGTGCTTATCGTTTGAAGAGAAGAGGAAAGACAAAAGCAACGTGTTGGGTTGGATGCATTTTTAAGCAAGAGAATTAGTCATTCCTTAGGCTGCAGCAACTGCCTTAGGAAAAAAAGGCGGTTGTCGTATTTTGCATTACTTTCCTTAAAATACTAACCCCATATAATAAAAAGCTAATTGTAGGTTTTCGCTGGACACGTCCAGTTCTATTCAAGGGCTTTGTTGGGCAGTTTTGGCCTCAGCCTGGTCTTTTTCATAAGAAATGTCAGCAAAGTCTCTGAATTAATGGACTGTGAAGCGCTCAGAAACATACCGTTTCACAAAAGTATACTGTGAGAATGTGACACTAATGGGAGGTGACCCAGGGGGGTCTGTGACAAAACAGTCCACTCTAACAACCACATCAACAAATTAATGCAGCGTCTGTACTCAGTAGCTTTTCACAAAGCGATATACTGTGGAGTGGGAGGTGGAGGATGGTAGAATAAGGGAAACTTGATCAAGAATAAGATTTGTAAATTATTTGTTTATGACCGGGTTTGTTTTCTTCAGGAGAAGTGAGTTGCAAACTCCTGGGTGAAGAGAAGGAAAAAGCCAAGGCACCATTTCAAATGGATAATTGGAAAAGGAAATTTAGTCGCACTTGTGAGCCATGGTCACACAAACCTAAGTGGCAAATTCCTTGATTTATTTACATTGTTCTTTTTTTTTTTTTTTTTTAATTTTGATGCTTTTTAAAAAATATATAAATAAAATTAAAAAAAAGAATGCAGTGAAACTCCTTCAATCTTTTTGCAATTCTGCATGGTTGAACATTTGAAATGAGTTTGTGTATTACCCCGAGGCATTGATTCAGACTTGATTGGGGCAAAGCAGTCTCCATGTGCTTATTTTTATACACGTCATTTGGGAAGTTATATAGCCAAGGGAACAGAAAATGTGTTGCTCCGTTGCCAAATTAACCAGTATCCCTCAATCAAAACGGGAGGTGAACCTAATCAACAAGTTGTGCGACCTTAGTGCAATGGCAATGTCAGGTCAGCTCGGGAAAGTGAAGAGACAGACCTAAATACAAATAAAAAGAAAGGGAGAGACAGAAAGAAAGAAAGAACCAACCAACAATCCTTATAATTATCATCATCTGCTGCTTTTCCCTCTTCTGGCAAAGAAACACTCCATCCATTTGCAGAAATCGCCCGCGGAAACGTTACATCAAAACTAATCACAACGATTAAAATCAGCTTTTCTGTGCAAGAGGAGAGTAAAAAGCAAGTTGGAGGCTGAAATGAGACTGTTTTTTCCACCAAAAAAAAATCCGGGGGAAAAAAAAATACACGCTATATACATATATATATATATATATATATATATATGCACGTTTCGAAGGAGATCAATTTTATGCCCGTGTGATCAGTTAATTTAATTTAACTTTTATTTCGGAGATTGATTCAGACTGGAGGTAGAGACATGAGCTAATTGTATCCTGATCCTTGCCTTGAGGGCTGTCAAAGGGCCTGGTACTGAATGCTGCTTGTAATAATAATAATAGCAGCAATTACATAAAAGGGTTACAAATCTGGCTGGGGAGTCACCACAGTGTGTCTGTAATTAGTTGTAGTAAAAATTATCATTTCTGAGGCATCTGGAAACACTGACTCTCAAAGATGAACAGTAACTATGTAGTCACCCCTGTCATGGCACAGCCTCAAAGACACTTTTGTCAGGGAACTTCCTTACTTTTTGCTTGCTCTGTACCACGAAATGAAGGTAATGGCTGCATGTTTTTTCTTTGCAGTCTTGCCATTACGTGGACCTGAGGCTGCCCATTTTCATGACTCACTTAACAATGCTTCCAAGGGGAACAGGTAACATTTTGCAAGCATAATGTAGCAATACAGAAGCAGTTTCTCTACGCAGACTCACACATTCTGAAAAAGGAGTTGAAACAAGAATTTCCATTTATAGAGAACTTGGCTGAAGAAATCACCTTTGAAGGAGGGAATCAATGCACAGTTCAGGGCAGGGGGCTGCTTCCTGATGCTGTGTGTCAAGTCTCATTTGGTTGTTTGCTCTTTAAGTTTTCTGGAGTGAATAACAATTTCTCCAAATTAATACCACCCCTCAGAACAACTGTAGTTAACACAGAGGACTTCTAAATAATTTGTCCAGAACTCATATTTTTGTTAAATTTCATAAAAGAACAACCAAGCTTTAGGAAAGTGTTTTATTGGGGAATTTGCTGATACAGAGAAGAAATATGAAATGCCCTATGGTTACAATCAGCAGTTCACCTGCCTCCAATTAGAGCCTTGCTTTCTGCCTGTATGCAAGCTATTGATCAGTGAGAAAGTGAAGAATAAAATAACTTTTTTGAAACATAAGGGGTCTTATTTGGAAACTTAAGAGAGACATGAAAAAAAATCTTCCACACTCTCTACTTTTTCTAAAATCTCACTTCTATAAATTTAAAAATGTGAGTTCTGTCACCTGATAATGTGGCAAAAAGAAATTTCTCCAGAAAAATGGCAGAGATGTAGCACAACAGCTCTGAAGGATGGGCTTTCAAAGAGCAGAAGGCAGTCTGCTTGCAGGTTTCCATGGGGTTTCACCAGGCAAATGAATCCCAGGATCTCATGGCAAGGCACAAGATGTATTCAAGAGAGAGTTTCTGTTCTTGTCTCAGCTACTTAAGGTGTATTTACAGGGCACAGGGGAGCACCATGCAGTGATAACTTAGATACAGTCTCATGGTATTCTCAAATTCATATAGCCTGGTTCTCATCTGGATATAAAGCCCATATGAATGGGGCTATCTTTCTGCCAAAATCCAAACCAGGTCATTTAGAGCATGCTGAAGTAGCCCTGTGTAGTTCTGTTTTGCTGAAGTATCCCTATGTGCTGTGTGACATAAAAAAGGGCTTCTTCTCTTGGAGCTGCTGTTACCTGCCTGCAAAGTGCTTTGATGCATCTGTCCTGCCTTGCAAAGATGAAGAGGGCTGAATCCACCACTTTCTTCACAGCTTAATGTTGCACAGAGGAGCTAAAGAAAAGCTGTGGTTTCATGGTGGTTATGTTGTGTTTTGGTTTGGTTTGTTTTTCCAAGCTTGTGAGAGCAGGAGAGCTGCATGGTACACAGCATGTCAGGGAAGAAGCTACTGTGATTGCTTTAGATCTTCTACTCTGTGCTCAGTGGGGAGTCGCAGCCAGGCCATGTGTGAGTGTGTGTCATGCTAGTGACACATTCCTTGAGGGAGGGGACTGGTGAGGAGCTGGGCCTCACCTCCCAGCAGCAGCAGGGCCCTAGGCAGAAGGAATGGAAGGGACTGGTTATTCCAGGCGAGGACAGGTCGAGGTGTGTCAAGAGCACAGACTAAAGCAGCAGCAACGGACTGAGCAACCAAATGTCTGCACCTGAAGCACGGACTTGACAGAAACCTTCCTCAAGCAGCTGTTTCCAAGGGGCCTTGGGTAAATCCACTTGAGGTTAAGGATTTGACTTTTTTTTTCCTCCTCACTGTTAAGCCTCAGTGAATGTGACATCTTTTTACAGGGAGTAGGGGGGTGGGGAGGAGGATGGGAGGATAGAGGACAATATAGTTTGCTATAGACTGTGCTATACCTGAGCTCCAGCTCAGGTTTCAGCAGCTTTGCATATCT
>JANRGW010047598.1:0-14487 GCA_024733675.1 Psilopsiagon aymara
CCGTGCGCAGAGGACGGCCGCCGGCGGGGCAGAGCCGTTGGGTGCCCCGCCTGTGGGGGGCGGCCGGGCGGCGGTTGGCGGTTGGCGGTTGGCGGGCTCCGTCGCTGTGGGAGCTGCTCCGGCCGCGGGGCCGTGCCAGCTCCTCAGAGCTGTCGTGCCGGCACCAGGTGAGCGCAGGCCCGGGAGCTGGCGGGGGTCGGGAGGGAAGGGTTGCGGCGCCAGCCGGCGCTCCGACGGGTCGCATTGCCTGTCAGCATCTGCTCCCGCTCCGGCGGCAGCTCCTCCAGCCCCGGTTTCACAGGGCTGCGGGGCCTGTATCGGCGAGCCGCTTGTGAAGCGGCCTGATGTGTTGGCGAATAAACTTGGTCAGCTTTGGATAGCTGGTGTGTGTACGTGGAGTACGGTGTTGTGGCTGGAAGGGATGCTTCTGGTAGTCGGGGACCTTGCTCCTGGGGAAGCGAAAGCCAGACACAACGATCTCACCAGCCTTTACTGACTGTACAGCGCTGCGAGATCACCCGTGTGCCTCTGAAATGTAATCGGTAGCAAAAGAGCATTGCATCAGATATTTTTAATCAGTTGTGTTATCCTTAACGAAACATAAGGATGATAAATAGTAAAAGAAATTTTCAAGAGGGAGTGAAACAGTCTGTTAATATTGCAGGAACCAGTGGACTTGCGCCATACTGTGTACAGGGAAGAAGCTCTAAACTGTGTAAGAATTTGAGTTAGACATTATGTTGTGGCATAGCTAAACTGAAGTGATACCACACCTCAACCTATTTATCCAGTAGACTGTAGTCTTGCTAGTCTAGTTACTCCTCTTCTTGTGCTTACTCAGTTTTTCAGCAGAGGAGCAATAGTTAACCAGGAATTCTTTTTTATCCCTTTATCGACCTGGCTGCAAATGAAAATTTTACCCACCTTTAACTTGTGGCCTTTCAGCAGTGAATACGCTGCTTTAGAAGCCTTTTCAGCCTCATGTGCTGTTCCTGTTAGTTTTTTGGCCAACAAGCTGCAGGGCACATGCATCTTTGGTTGCCATGGAGAGCTGTGCAACCATCTCGGAAATTTAAGAGAGCATGCAGAGTCTTGCATCTCAAAAAGATAAGTGAGGAAATTGCAGTCCTTCTTTAAATTTTGTCTGAAAACTTTACGCCTTCTGTTTAAGTCATAGCATTGTTAGTGTTGAGAACATCAGAAAAAAGGTCATTACAGTGCGATCCTTGTGAATTCTTTGCTAATGTATTATTATTGTGTAAAATACATTATACTCTACCGATGTTCCTTCTTACTAATTAACGATTACCTGGAGTTCTGAGCTATAGGTACGTATCCGTCTTCAGCAGTAAGCACTTTATACCTTCAGTTACCTCTGTACAAAGCTGAGACAAAACTTAACCGAAACTTAAGGCCACCAGTAACTTAGTTATTGGACTCAAGGAAATCTGTATGGATGTTGTCTGTTGCTTTATTTAAAATGCTGTTAGATGTTCTTGAAACTCTTTCAAGTGTCTTAAAACTACTTGGGATTGTACATTTCTACCGCTCTTCTGGAGTGTAACTTTAGAGCTTGATCAGAGAATCATAGGATGGTTTGGGTTGGAAGGGACCTTATAGCTCCTGCAGTTCCAACCCTCTGGCATGTGGGGAGGAACACTTTCCACTAGGCCGGATACTCTATGCCCTATCGAGCCTGGCCTCGAACACTGACAGGGATGGGGCAGCCACAGCTTCTCTGTGCAACCTGTGCCAGTGCCTCACCACCATCACTATAGAGAATTTCTTCCTAATATCTAATCTAAATCTGCTCTCTGACAGTTTTAAAGATGGGTAGAAGGTCAGCTTGGGTTAATAGGTCAAAGTAATTTTTGAAAAGGTATTGGTAGATATCATTTTGTTCTTGCACTCTTGTTGCCACTTTGCTTTAAATTGTTAATATTTTGTGGTTGGTTTTTTTTTTTTGTTTGTTTTTTTTCTAGTATTTAAAGAGAACAATTCTTTCTTCACTTACGCCTTCCTTTGGGAGTCAGCAAGCCTGACCGATTCTACTATGCATGTTGAGTAAAAGCATTGCAAAAACATAAAGACCTGTTTCTTTTGGGATGTTGTAGAGGAGAACTCAACAATTTTCAAAATAAGGCTTATCTCTTGTATCTTGTCAAATGGGTGTTTATTCTTACTTTGCTAGAGCTGTTTCTAATGGCAATTCTTGGCCTTTTCATGTCAACAAATGACAACAGATCAATTTTCTAAACCAGTGTTCTTCAGGTCCCCATGCACAGTATCATTCAGGGAGCAGCCTGGCTCCCTGCTGGTTAGGGAGGAAATGTTTTAGTAAGCCATGGGTGGTTTATTCTAAAAATAAATGTGATCTGTCCATAGTTTTAAATGTGGAACATGTGGGGAGTTCTTCTTGGTTTATACAGTTTATCTGGATAGTTCTGTTTTGCTTTAAATAGGATCACTCTTAGTTTGTGCTAATTTTCTACTTTTTTGATTTAATAGGACAGATGTTTGTATTTTTCTCTTTCTGTCATTCATTCTTTTTGTAGCAGTTGTATGGTCAGTTACATTTTCCACAGTTTAGTCATTTCTGCCCAGATCTGGTAACTGTGATCTTGGGTTTAGTAGTTTTTAAGGTTAATATCTTGATGAAATGGTTTGTTTAAGGAGGAAATATTAATCTGAAGACTTTCTGAAAAAGTAAGCTGTTATTGCTCTCACTGTTTCTGAGAATGAAGGAATAGAGAGATACCAAGTGAAGAAAACAAACCCTTAACTTTTGTTCAGCCATTTAACAGCAAGTCAGCTATAGAAATGATTGGGGGAAAAAAAAGAAAGTGTTTTGTGAAAGACCACAATATTACAAATGTAAAGTGTAGAAAAAATGGAAGTGGAAGACTGGTAAGAGGTGGTTTGAAACATATGTAGTACTTGAACAGATGAATAATGTTAAGCTGCATATTGGGACCCAAATTTGGCAGTGTTTGGAGGGTATGGTTCTCATATAATAAGCCTTTTGTGTTAACTCTTCGAATAGGAAGGAAAAGCTTACATGCAGCTGAGTCGCATGGAGTATAAATCATACATGATCTACATTGAAGCCTCTCTAAGTATTTTTTTTTCTTCACTGTTTATTTGCTACATTTGCCCACCATTGCCTTGCTAGTATACTGCGTAGAACTATGTTCCCTGTGTGCATCACTTTGGAGCCTGTACCTTACCTAGCAGTCAATGGTTTGTGAGAGGGCAGGATACGCTATTGTGGCCAATTGTGTTTGTGTGATAATGTGTATATATAGTGGATAAATCAGGGGCAGTGGGGCAAAATGGAGTCCACTATTCATCACACAGAATAAAAAGAAAATTCATTGACTAGCTTCTGAACAGTTGTTCATCTGCATCCCAAATGTTAGAGTAAATATGCAAAGCATTTTACCACTTGATATCTCAACAAATACTGTTTTCCTTAAATCTACGTGGGTGATATGCCATAAATAAACTGTACCTGTGTCTATGGGAAGCAAACAATAAGAAAAGACCAACCCATGTTCTTCTCGCTTTAGTACATGCTCATCCTGCACTTATGCAGTTTTCACAGGTGGGAGCTGTATGTTGGCCAGCTATAGACTCATCATTGAGCAGACAGTTAATACTTGCTGTTAATACATGTGAATCAAGGGTGATGAAGCAAGCAATGCTGCTGGCATTAATCTATCATGGACCATTTCAATAGTGCATTACAGTTTTTACGAGAGCTACATCTGCTTCTTGCAGGATAAAAACTTGCTGGAGTGGTAATGAGTTCTTTATGTTGAATGTCTGCTTAATCTCTCAGTGAGCATAACTGTGAAATAAGAAATTTGAAATAACAGCTATATTGCTTCATTTAAATTGCCATTGTGTTATAGTACTGGTGATTCTAAAGAGTTTTTTTAATTTACTTTTTTAAAATTTGTGGGAATTTAAGATTCATTTTCCCCTTTTTGCTGTAAGATGATTGTGCAATCTGTCTGTCTTACTACGGTATCTTTTTCATAAAAGTTACAGGTAGGCTAGGAAGGAGCTGAGCTAGGAGGAACGTTTTATTGGAGAGATTTGCGATCAATGTGCTCTGTTAGCTTAAGTGTAAATAGTCGACATTTTGTGCTGAACTTTTCCCATCTGGTGTTTTTTCACATCATATAACATGCTCTATTTCCAAGACTGAAGGTACTGGAGTAAATATCTTGTTGGCTGGGAGAGGCCTGGTATATGTTAATTTGCATGCTGAGTTTTGAGTCCCTAATAAACAGAAGGAGCAATGTACAAATTTATGTTCAGAACTTGGTAACAAAACACTCACTGATTTTGTGGTTATATGGTTTCAACTTTGCTAAGAATAAAAGGATCACAAGTTGTTGATTTGCTGTGAGCTGTCATTGAAAACAACTGTTGTGGCATTTGAGCACTACAGAATTGCAGATCTCATCTTCAGTTGTAGGATGCTGGGGAAGGCGGCAGCACAATATTTGTTTTCAGTCTATGAATGACAGTTAAGTAAAATCTTGGAACTTGTTCTGAATTAAAAAAAAGAAGGAATCTTAATGCCTTGATGTATGGAATATATGAAAACACACAGGCTGTTCTAACTTTGCTTTTTTTTAAGGCAAAGGATGTTATTCTACTGTCTTCTTGTATCTGAAATCTTAATCTTGTGTATTTAGAATTAGTTTTCAGATCGCTGGTGAGGTTTATTATGGGGTTATTAATTCAATTTTGCTGGCACTTCATGTTTTCTTCTTTTCTTATTTTGTCATTGTGTGGGGCTGCCTTACTTAAGGATTTAAATAGACAGCTTACAGAAACTATCTCCAGAAATATGCTTATAGTAAAGATGCTTGTGTTTACTTCTGTTAGCTACACCCAGTCCTTTAACTTGCTCACTAGACAGTAATTATGTACGTTAAGTAGCAAGCTGATTTCTAGCTAAATACCAAGTTTCTTAGGAAAAGGATGTTATATTCTGGAACGGTACTCTGTGATAGAGGCACTGAGAGGTCCACTTCTGCATCATTGAACACTGCTATCAGTCTAATATATGCATTTGATGCTTCTTTGTTTTACTCAGTGTAATGTGTGCTAGCTGTTTGGTTTTGTCTACAGTAGCTTCTAAGACCGCAAGTCACTTATGCAACCTGCATCATTGCTAGATATTCCAGCAATGTATTTCTGTTTACAAACCTATACTATACCTTTACTATGCCTAATAGGGCACCTTCACATTTACTAAAGCTAATAAAGTTGGCCTGGAACTATGACTGAATATGCTAGCAATGAGGATGTATGTTTGTCCTTAGATATTGCATCATTCTCCTGAATTTCTGGCATCTCTTTCTGCTCTTAACTATTCAATTTTAAGGAATGTAGTTCAATTTCAATCTGATTGCTGGGTGAAAATACGGAGTTTAGCATGAGTACAGATACCAGGTTCTGGCCAGCAATTTGAATGTTCCTTAATGGAAAGTGCTAATTTTCTCTAGTTTCTGGTATGATATGCATTTCTCTTGTTGCATAGTGTTTATGCAGTTTTTATCTGCTGCTTGGGTGTTTCTCGTGAAAGGAAATGAAAATAACTCGTCAGAATGCAGGCAAGCTGCTTTCTGACTCAGAGGATGAAGATGCTTCTGCAGTCAGTTGTCATGGTGGTTTGGAATATGGTTTTTTTTAAGATATGGCAGAAATAACTTGTGTCATTAGGTCCCCTTGTGTTTCAAGGCTGGTGATTGTGGGTAATACTGAAAAAAAAACCCGCTAGGCAGTGCTGGTTTAAAGGAGGAGTTTGCACAGCCCTCCAACAGCAGGAGGGAGGGGTGAACAAAAAGGATATGGAAGTTTAAAAGTCTTGCCATGTTACAGATTTTTAGCATTACTTAAAGGCCCTATGAAATGCTCCCAGACTTTTGTTTGCCTTTAATTCAATGTTGTATAAGCCAAGTTATCTAGTCTGCTAATAGAGAGATGTGAGTGGAGAGAGAATCAAGAGGAATTAACCTACATGAAAGGGCGCAGAGGAGGCAAACCTTCTCTGGCCTGTATCTAGACCCCCCCATCAACAGGACTCATGTGGTTTAAGTAACCAAAGAACTAAAGGAAACCATGAACAGCCAGCATTTTTAGAAATAGCATGGCAAGTGTCTCCACTGTTACCATGCCTGTCGTAATGCAGGACCACGGTTAGCAGTTAGATACAAAAATGTTGGTCTCCGTTCCTTTAGTGGTGAATTCCAGTACATGCTTTCAGTTTCAGTTGTGGATGCTGATCCTTACTTTGCTTTGACCAGAATTTGTTGCCACCTGTAGTTTTTGTTTTTCGGAAATCATCTCTCAGTTTAGAAGGATTTCTTTGCTAGGATGTTTTAAAAACTTACTTTAAAAATACTAATAGAATTTAATTAACTATTATGGTTTATAATTACATATTTAAGCTTGTGAACTAGATGTGGGTTTCTATGCAATATTTTCATTACTTTGATATAGTTGTTAATATTTTCAATGCAGTTCTTTTACAGTCTACTTAGGGCTGTTCTGGGCATACTGGTGCTCTTTTGTCACTGGGGGGATTCTTCTGCAGTCATTTTGGTGACAAGTAAAGAAAATTGGTGAGTAAATTAAAACACTTGGACAAAAAGCCATTTCTTCCATTTGGGTAAATATTGTGCTAGAAATAATACGGAGAGGGAAGTGAAGAATAAAACCAGTTAGATCACTCTGGACTTTGTGACAGATGTTTTTGCATAATTTCTCATTTAGCCCTTAATTTTTGAGGGGATGAATGTAATGAGTGTCAAAGTTCCTATTAGTACTTTTCTACTCTTTTATAACCTCTGTGCTTCTGTTAACTGTTTGGAAAGACTGCTGGTTATACTGAAGTAATTAAGCCTTGGGCATTAACTGGCCAAGAAGGGAGATTAAATAGTTTCATAGATAATGGAATCAACTTTTGATACCTTGCTATAGTAATTCTGTTCTTTTGATTCATAAAAGGTAGTTAGCTGTGCATTGGTTTCGTATGTAAAAGACAGTCCTGTCTGTATGATTTGGGGAGAGGAGAGGAAACATCATGTTTCTTTTTCCATTAGTATGCTATAAGCGAAATTCCAGACTTGCAGAGCAGTGGTTGGTAGGATTCCTATTTTGATGAAAGAAAGGTCGCATGTGGCCCAAAGCCAATACAGTATCCCCTCCTACCCTTGTTTTAGGGTTGTCTGCAATATTCAGTAATGTGTCCTGGTTTCATACTGTCCCATATTTATAGGTCAGCATGGTAAGTATAATTGGGGTGGAGGAGGAAGCACCTGAATCAAGAGCATTAGATAGTGGTATTAATTTATTTGCAGCTTGTCTGATGAGACTGATAGCATATGATGTGTTAGGCTGGGTCTTTCCCATGCTGTATAGTGATTACAAGCTATGCGGAATCTGGTTTATCAGACTCACACCTAGGAGGAGTGTCTGAGGTGGTTGTTTTACAAACCTCAGTTTTCCTGTTCTGTCCTTTAGATGCAACCTGTTGATGTCTGATGTGAGCTGTGCTTGGATTGTATGTTGGAAAGTATGCTTGTGTGCTGCTTGTATTGTATGCTGCAAAGCCAGTTCTTTAAAAGGAGTGGCTTATTCTGTGAAAAAGTGTTTATTCTGCTCCATATATAAATCCATGAAGAGAACAAGGCAGTAATTCAGAGCAGGTATTGTTCCACGTCAGCACTGATTCTGAATAAAACCTCACATTCACTTCTATCAGTTGAGGTGAGTTCTGTGTGCTGCTGAAGTTGTTGCGGAAGTGTTGCAGGGAAGAGTTTAAAATTAAGTTTCCAACAGTAACTACACTGGTATTAGTGCTGTGTTTCTGGTTATCTGCATCATGTCCTGTCATGACTAGTCGCTTGTACTGTCCTCAAGGTTTGGAAAAAATAGTTTTTTACCAACACGGCATAGAGTTACCTTAAAGTTCATCCACAGCGAAATACATATAACTACAGAAATGCCACTGATGCTGCTATTTATCACAGATTTCCAGTTATGGTAAATTTAAAAAAAACCCTTTTTTGGACAGCATTGAATACTAAAATTATGGCTTGTCTAGTTCTGAGTGTTTCAGGTTGTTCTGTTTGTGATTATATTCTGTTTCATATTTTGAAGGCCTGGAACCAAGCTAATCTCTATATTTCAGTAATAGATCTGTCAGTATATTTTTGTTGCTGTTTAGCCTGTCTCTTCCTGCACTGGGCATGCAAAGCTCTGTTTGGTTTTTACACAATCCTCTTCAAGCTTCTTTTTTCCTTTTTTTCTGCCCATGCTGTAGCCTCTTCCTGAGAAGAAATTCAAACTTAGTTCCCCATTGGAAAACTTGCCTTAATCTTGAAACAGCAGATCTCTGTAGTTGTTTGGTTTCTTTAAAGGAAATACAATTAGTGCAATTGGTCTACCTTTGTGTGTATTTTCCTCTAACAGCTTTTGAATCTGTCAGTCAGTGATGACTTTATTTGGCAGATGCTCCATTCATGTAGCTTTGTGTAAAATAGCAGATGGGTAGAGAAGGCATTACTTGGTTGTCTCCTGTAGGGACAAGCAGGAAGAATGAGCTGTTAGATACTCGTTTGTCAGCCCTCAAGTGACCAGCCAGTGTGTGTCAGCCATGAAACTGTAGGTAAACAAAGCAATACTTCCGATCATCTGACAAACTCCAGAAAGGAAGATATGGACTGGGAAAAGGAGCCAGTGAAGCAGCAGAAATGTAGTTTTAAGGAGGTGCAGGGTTAAAAAAACATCTCCCTCCTCAACTGTGTTGTGATTATTGGTTTTATATGCTGCTGATAAAGAGCAGTATTGGTTTTCTTTGGCTTGCCAAGTCATTTTCACTTGTGTGAAATACTGTTAATACTGTATCAAAAGTTAATACGAAAGCACCTACCACAGATGTTCAGCCTAAATAAGAATTCCAAACTGATTAAAGTGATTATTTACCATTGTGATAAAATCCTTTGTAAGTAGTCAGATCTTTTCTGAATGAGAAATGCCTTAAAACATGAAATGCTTGTCTTTCAGTTGTAAGATCTCAGACAAGTAGCTTGCATAACAGGCTTCTGAGGAAGAAATTACAGCTCTTGTTTTACTGCTGTCAGAGACTTGAAACACGCTGATCATAATTGAAGATTGGGGAAATGTTGGTTTCTTCTGTGATTTCAGTGAGATTGAGGCTCATTCAGATCTTAGCATATGCATCACTGATTCAGGTCAGTAATGTTAAGGAAAGGCTGACGTACCTTCTTTGAGTATCAGCCATTGGGCCTTGGTTCCCTTTCTGAGAACACTGATAATGATTTTATGAAAAATGCTGAAAAAGTGCAAGAGTGATGGAGCTTCACTTCTTAAAGCACGCTTGTGTGGGATTCCTTTCAGTAGGTAACATTAGTATTTTACCATAATTTTTTATTTTCTTGTTGATTTTTTACAAAATAATAGATTTGAAGCAGAATTTTAGTTTTAGAGAATTATGCTAAAAATAGATTCATAGAACTTAGTAAGGAAATGTCTTAAAACCTAATGTGATGCAAACGTGAAGCTTCTTTATCAATAAAGCTTCTAAAGAAATCTGTGGTTTAATAGAAAAGAATGCAAAGTGACTTTTTACGAGCGATATGTATAGGGTTTTTTTTAGATAAAGCATTGCATGGAGTCTAAGTTATTTTTTTACTAATGGTTTGATTGAAGATCCTTTAGCTGCTTATAGTCAGGGTGGATATATTTGCTATATAGCAATGGCTCACCATATTCTCCTAAAAAAGAGTTGATAAAGTACATGATTTGTCTGTTGTGGGGTATAAGCTGGGTGTCACATTGGATTGCCTAACCTCTGCCTTGCTTTATTTGTTCTTGGGAGGTGGTGGTGTTGGTTTTGTTGTCATACTGCTGTGTAATTAGTAATACCTGTTTAATTTTCCACTTCTGGAGGAGACCCAATTTTCTCTGTGTGCTTTTTTGCTATTTGGAATTACAATAAGGCTAGGAGTGTTGCAGCATTTGACAGCTGGAATAGTAAAATCATGTGTTTTCAAATTGTGAACACAATTTAAATTTTCTATTTTTTGCTTTCCTGAAAGGCAGCTCTCTTGACATGGGTACTGATTTTGTATTGTTTAGAGGTGTTAAGAGAATAAATGTAAAGCAGCTACTTTGCATTAAAGCAGATTCTTTCCTAGTAAGCAACAAATGCTTTTTTTCATGCTGTATGAAATTTCAATGAAAAACGTCAATTCAGGATAAAGCCCATTTCACTATTATGCATGCCAATAGAGTAGGACTTCTGATTTTTTTTCACTAATCTACTGGGCTTTTCTGCTGAAGTACTGTGTCTTCTGAGTCAATTCAGTGTTGATCACCAGTTCAGGAAAAGCTTGATTATAGAGAGAGTCAGTATACTTACTGTACATCAATTGCAAGGACAAGGTGCATAGTTTGCTATAAGATAATTCTCCCAAGGCCGGTTTACACCTGAGAGATGATATCTGTGGAATTGTTCATTGACTTCCACCTCTGAGTTTTGAATCCACCGCTTTAATTAATATGTTTTAAGTTTGCTTACTATTTGCCTGTTGGGTGAAGGCATAATTTGACATCCTAATGAGTTACAGGGGAAGGAAGTGAAGTAGGAAGACCAGACCCAGTAATTTTTGTTGGGTTTGTGATCATGATGTGTTGGCCAACTTGGGTGTGTCCATACCACCTTTCCAAAACCAGGAATGTGCCATTTGGCTAGCAAAGAGAGAAGAAAGCAGGAGCAGTGGTTCCAGCTGGTGGGACGTGGTGGCATCAGTCAGAGGATGAGGCTAAGTATGAGGACAGAAGCCTGGCTCAGATAAATGAAGCTATAAACAGCTGATGTGAAATTTTCTGCAAAAAATAACTGGTATTTAAATAAATGCAGGTATTCTGATGTATTTTTAAATAAAACTTTTTTTATTAGGCTTTTTATTTTGAAAAAAAGCTTCTTAAAATAAATTGTTTAGTTAATAACAATTACAGGATAAATATACAAATTACCACAGTAATTTGTTTCCTGATCCATGGCAATTGCCAAAGCACACGCGTTTTAGTTTGTGGCACATAGCAATTTGCATGAGTGCATGTGTGTGAAAGAGAAATTTGATTTCCTTGCATTTGCTGAGCAGCAGCAGTGCTGGTGAGTGATTGCTGTCGATGGGGTGGCTCGGAGCTCCCTGCTTGTGTGAGTTATCTAATTTGATGTTTGGACAAGCTTCTGGAGAGTAAATACCTGTAACACGGTCCTCCCAGTGTGTAGGCTGCAATGGGATTATAAGATGCATGTGTCACGCTTTGTAATTGCAAAAATATACCCACACCCACTTGTTGATGCCACATAATTCTAATGATGAGCATGGAAGGGCAAAGTAGTTGTTTAACATCGAGAATGTGGATGGTCTGAGAGGTGCTGTCAAGGTAGAGCGTGATGGGAAGCTCGAGTCTTCACTGCTGGTACTTGATAAAACTCATGAGAGGAAAGGCATGGCTTCCATTGACAAGTAAAAACAGAGGGTTGTTTTCTTCTGGTCACAGCTTTAAATCTGAGCTCTGTTCTTTTTGACATTCTGGAGTCTCTGGATGAAACATGCATTTGTGAATTACTCAACTATAGGTTTACTTACAGGGGAAGGTAATATTAGTACTGAGCAATGAATATGTCATATCCTCTACTAAAAATATCCTTATAAGTGGGTAAACTTTTGAACACGGAGTTTCTTTTCTGTTCATCTTTTCCCTGACAGCCTAAACATGTCTGATGTTTAAGTGCTGGCTGCTGCAGTCCCTTTGGAGCAGACTCTGGAGCTCATATGACAATGCTGCAGCAACTTGGAAAGCGAAGTCAGTGTGGGAAAAAAAAAAAACCAACAAAAAAATACCCAAACCTCCCCCTCTATTTTTGGGAGTGGGGAGGGGAAAGGGGAATGGATCTTAAACCTATCCTTACTTCTGTGCTCATGATGTTCTGGGTGGGATGATCTCCAGAATGGATGACCTCCATATGAGATAGTGCCAGCCGGTGCTGACTGCTGTGGGAGTTCAACTAGCTATTGGGGCTTAAGCAGTATTGTTTATGTGTAAAGCAGTTTGTGATTATTTTATGTTATGCATTTCATTATGTAGGTTTTGTTCTTTAAACTTCTTGCTTGGAATGTCACAAGGCCAGAGAATACTAACAAGCGTAAATTACTCAAAGTTTCCAACTGGGAGAGCATTGTTTTTGTTAAACCCTTTTTGCTTTCTTGCTTGTCTACAGGAATTGACATATGTATGTAGAAGGCTTTGGCTCTGGCTTTAAGTTCTTGATTGACACTTCCTGCTTGGTAGGAGTAGTGTTATGCTTTTACATCAGCTGCAAATAGTTACGAGTTATTAACTGACTATGAGACTTCAAGCCAAGCATCTTGTGTTCCCTTTGCAGAAACACAGCTGAATGGAGCTTAAAGGGCCACAGATGAAAGAACTCGAACACGTTTCTGAAGGTTTAAGACGTGTCTGACAGTGACCTCGTTACCTTACTAATAAAGAAGAGTTTTTCAGCAGGAGCTTAGGAAATCTTTACTCCAACTTCTTAATGTACTAACTGGAATGGTGTTCTGACAACAATTCTCCATAGTAAAGTACTTACCCTACTACAGAACACTAATATTTTCTCTACTGATAATGCAACTCAATGGAGGAAAGTAATGTTTTGATAAGCATGCGTGAAGATCGTTCCTTTCATGTTCGTTACAGGTAAGACTATTAATTTTAGTATGGATGAGTAAGTGTAGTTAATAGAAAGCTAAACAACTTGCAACAAATAGTTTGGTGTTTCTGTTACTAATGTTATTGAAACTGAAAGCTAGAATAACTTTTTCTTTTGTTTTTCTTATATTTTGAACTATGAAAATTAGTTTTGTAATATAATAGGTTATATTAGTATAATTGGTTGTGTAGTGTTAGAACTATGTGCGGTTGCAGAATAAGACCATTGTCTATATTTCTGTCTATTTCTGATGGAATTATATGAGGTATGATTCCTGCATGGTAATAGCAGCTTGATCTCCTTTTAGCTTCTGGGCTGCATTTGCCAGTTGTTGAGTTTTGTGTGCTCAAGTTCTATGTACTCGTCCCATTATTGCTTCTCCTAAAAATGAATTTTTAGGTGTGCCATCAGCTACAGCAGTGTTTTCCTTGCTTAAGATGAAGAAATGAGATTGATGGTTAGAAACTGATTTGATATCTTGGTCTAAAAAGTACTATTGCTGCAAGTCAAGAGTAGATGTGATTTCTTTTCTGAGGGCTTTTACCATTTTTCTTTCGAAATCCCCTTTACAGGCGTGGGAGGACATGTTAGCACTTCAGACTTGCTCTAATGAACCTGAACAACAGAAGCACTGTGTAGTGCATGGTATTTGGATGGCTGGTGTTTGGAATGGTAAATCTTGCAGCTCATTCAGTAGGAAAGGACACTGGGACACTGGCATGATTGTTCTAAGAACAGTAAAAAACGTGATTCTTATGTGCTCGCCTCTACCCTGGTCACCCTGGCTTTGGAGGTCTTGTCCTTGCTAGCTAACAGGAACTAAGCACTAGTCTTATTTGAAAGACGGTACATGTGAACCTTAAAATTAATTCTGAAAATATTCTAACAGAGTTAGATTGCTGTTAGACTGGTCCTCTCTTCTGTTGCGCGTAAGTACAGTTATGGTTAGCAGTGCAGTCAGCAGGAGGAGCTTTTTCATGGCCAGGAAGGATATTAGCAGTTAAACTCTCTGCTATCTTTATTTTGCTGAAATCTTTATATGGTGGCTTTGAGAGCAGAAATCCCAAAGTGTGTGAGCATGTTATTTTCTCTGTGCTCAGTTTATCTTGAATGTATCTACGTTTCATCATTCCTGTATCATGTTTATTTTTGCTGTTGCTGATGCTCTTGGTCCTCCCCAGGCGACTACAGGAGATCCTTGCGCACCCTTTAATAAAAACAGGAGCTGTTCAGGGTACTATTATAGAAGTAAATGTTGGAAGAAAGCAGCACAACCAATTGTCTGATTTAATCCGGGAAGCCAAAAATAACTGCAGAGAAAAATTGGCAAGCACAGTCAGAGCAAAACGTCTTACTGCTTCGTCATCTATTTCAGTACAGGCTTGAATGATACTGATTAACGGTATCATTAATGGCCTTATTAAATCTTTCCATAAGAACTGTGATCAGATGAATATTTAAAAAACATGGAGACATAATCCTTTTAATTTCTTAAAAAATGCAAAACTTTTCTAAAACTTAGGGGAGCTGTAAATCCATTCAGTATGTTGAACTGGAATTTTATGATGATTTAATTTAATAGCTGTAATTTGGAAAGATTATACTTGGTTGTAGTTTAAAAGTTAATGCAGGAAAGAATAGCTCATAAATTACTG
>JANRGW010047598.1:14587-24667 GCA_024733675.1 Psilopsiagon aymara
ATAGCTGTAATTTGGAAAGATTATACTTGGTTGTAGTTTAAAAGTTAATGCAGGAAAGAATAGCTCATAAATTACTGGGGGGAGGTGGGATATTACTTATGCATTTGTAATTTCTTTTATCTACTGTTCATATCCCAGGTTTGTTTGGGTTTGACCGCTTTTCACTTCTTTCTGATATTCCAATAGAACTGACTTTAAAAAGAAATCAGTGGCCCACTCCTAAGGAAAGGCTTTATTATGGATCTGTTTCATACTGTGCAAGCTGTTTCTCCCCACTGTAGTTGACCACTATCGCTTTAGCAGCCATAAAAATGCTTATGCTGGTGGGGGGAAGCTGGGTTTTTTTTATGTTGTTTAGTGGCTAAAAATGCTGAAGTTAAAAGATGGGACTAATAATTTATCTATAGAGTAACTGTAGAGCTCGCTTGTCTTGGCCTTCTAAGTGCATGCATGAGAAACTTGTAATTGTTTTTATCTTGACTGGAGGAAAAAAAAGAAAGCTTAATTTAGCTGTGTGGTTTCTTTGCTGTATGCATGTAATGCTTGTGTGTTTTGTTTCTAAGTCTCCCGTCAAACCTGGTCTGGTTAAAGACAGTGTTTCAGTGGAGGTGTAGTTAAGGTGTTCATAGGGGTCAGTGTGGTATGCTTCTGCGATATGTACAGAAACCAAGACTAAGGGTAGGGAATAGCATAGGATCTTTGTTAGTGTGGCATCAAGAAATCTATTCATCCGAGTTGGAGAGATATAATAGGGTTTTCTTGTTTAGTCTCAAGATACGTTACATCTATCGTAGGCAGGGGGAAGAGAAAAGAGAGCCAGGTGAGATGAAAAGCTTAGAGGGACAGATAAGGATGTGAGGTAGTTTTACCAATGAGAAATTATTCAGGAGATGCCAGCCTTTCAGAGAACAGGTCCAGGCAACTACAAACAGAATTAACAAAATGAAGCTCTATGTGAGTATTTCCATTGTAATATCTGGAAGAACATTACCTAGTTTAGCAGGAACAGAATTCCATTACAAGTGCACAGATGAATGGCCTTGTTCTCGTCTCTGCAGATTCAATGTATCTTTTGTTTAGCCATTGGGTGTTGAATAAATAAGTAATTCAATTCAGCTTTGGGAACAGAGGGAGTAATTTCATATTCTCCTTGTAACTATTTAATGACTTCCTAAAATATTGATAACCTAGCACAGTCTAGTCTGCCAGTGTGCTGTTTAACTATTAGTAGGGGTAGTTCAAATGTTCCGAAGAGGTGATGGTTTAAAGACTGGAGAAGACATAAAAAAATCTTAAGGAGAAGAAAAAAAAAGGTTAATTTTCATAACAGAAATAACTTCATAAATAATGGAGGAAAAAAAACCCAAACCTCTTTTGAGTCTGGTTTTGGTACTTGACGGATAAGCCTGCAAACTTTTAAAATAAATGAATGATTTCACAGTTCTTCCATAATGTGAATAAAGTACTAATATTGGATACATGCAACTGGAAATAAATATCTTGTTTTCTTCGTTATTTCTTTTATGGCTTATTTAGACTTTGAAATTGTAGAAGGTCAATAAGAATGGGTCCAAATGGAATTACAGCTTCAACTGATTGTACAGATTATGGCAACCTATTACCACAACCTTCCTAGAGTTGCACTCGAGTAGTGTTAAATAGTGGGAATTTTTTAATGCAGACAGCTCCTAATTCACATTCTCATTTACTTCTTGTAGTTCTGGTTGAATTAAGCACTGTAGTAATTTTCATCAGCCTTGGGTATAAGCCTTCCTAGATATTTATGTTCTGTATGAGAAGTCGAATCTTTGATTTTTGTAAGTTATACTATTTCTAGGTTTGCAAAGTCAAATATTGTTCTACGTTCCTTGATGAAAGAGTAATGCTGCCATGGCATTTGTCAGTCTTTGGAGCGGTGTGAAATTAGTTGAATGTAGTATATTGCGAAAATTACCCATCCATAGCATTCTCTGATACCGTCTTTGTACCTTTTAAACTATGCCTTTATTTCATTGATAGGTGGCTGATGTATCACAGTTGCAAATCCAAGCATGATTTTTTTCTTAATGGGTCAAATTTATTTAGAGAACCAGAGTCCAGTATAACATTTTGGCTATTATGTCATGTACAGATTTTGCTGAAAGCTCTACTCTTTTTAGTTGTTGAAGCTAAAAACCTAAAGAATGTGATTGTGTAATGGTCTAAATCCTTCACACTAAGGAGCACCATATTCTCTAGCCATCACTTTAATTGGACATGTCAGTTAACATGAGGTGCCCGGAGAGAACCTCTTTGGATAGGATTAAGATTACCCAATGATGTGTTTTAAGTCTTAAACCTTCAGTTGCTGATGGTGTAATCATTTCTGCCTTGCACTTAACTGTACTTAATCATTTCTGCCTTTTTCTGTCTGACGTTCAACCCATGCACAGTGTAACAAAACCCAGGTTGTGTGTTCTAGCAAACAGGAATGCTTTCACTTCTCTGAGAAGAGCTTCCAAACCTAAAAATACTGCGTGTGTTATGGATATCCAACATAAGAGGTTGGGCCTGGGAAGAACTTCATGCCTGACTTATCAGTTGATGTCTGCATCTTCAACAGCTACCACATGGTTTTAGTTAGAAAAGTTAAATATGTCTGCCATCTCGTTGTGCTTAAGTTGTGGAATGTCGAAGACCAGCAGGTATGGTACGATCTTGTGTTGGTAACTTATTTTACTTATGATCCAGAATCTTCTAGTTTTCTTGAAAGTCATTGGATACTTCAAAAATATTTCCTTCTCATTCAAATTAGACTGTCATATAACTTAATTTTTTCCAAATTAGAAAAATAATGAAATGTAAACAATGCAGGTAGGTTAAATGTCTTATCAGTATGTCTTGTCAAAACAGCTGTTTTCTGGTGTTGCCATTAAAAAAGCTTTTGGAAAAGTCAACTTTTGATTGTTGCTACTACTGGTCTATGTGTACAAGGGGAAACAGTTTTAGGAATAGAATTCTAAATGTTTTATTCTTACTGGCAGGTAAATATCAAATCATGGCATAACAAGGGAATCTTTAACTACACCGAATGTTCTGGTTTGGAGTGCAAGCCCTGATATGTACTGTATAAACCACTTGAAAGAAAGAAGAAAAATCCAGAACGATGGACAGATAACAAAGTTGATGTTTCCTTTTTGGCAGTGTTAGCACACTCTTTTTGAACACTTACAGAAAGGTTTTGACTGAATTGCCTTTTTTAAAACATGTTGTGAAAGTAGGATGATGAGAGTTTTGTGAGCTTTTAAAAATGCACATATCTTGAAAATATGCTTCAGGATGAAGACCTGAAGTCCCTTCTCATCCTTCTCTCTTGCTCACCTCCCTCACATTAGGAAACGTTTGTATATAGTCATTAACGCTTAGTGAAATGTTACTTTTGCACACTTGAATTTCCAGTAGCAAAACCACATATGAATGTGTTTTGGCAGCTGCAGTTCTGTAACAGCTGCTTTGCTTATTATTCAAAATGTAATCTTCTACAAATTCTATAAATTAATTCACAACTCTCTTTTTTACTGCTTGCTACATTTTCTTTCTACACAATTATTTGCTTACAATAATAAAAAGTATTCCATAGAGTCCTGAATGATAGCATTTCAGTTAAGTAACTAGCCTTTGACATACATTTTGTTATAAATTCAGTGTAGATCTTTTTTCTTCACACTCGGAGAATTTTCATAGCAGTGCCACTATAGCAAATGGTTAAGTGCCAGGGAGTACTGAATTACGTAGGAAACAACTTTTGGGAAAATAGTCAGTGGTCTTTGATAGACAGGAAAAATTGAATTTGTATTATTTTTTTTTTTTTTCATGGAACATTTTGCAGGTAACTGTGATATGAGCCTAAAAACGGAAGAGTTTGTGTTTGTCAAAACCGGTATTTGCCAACAATAGCTTGTTTTCTAGGTCACTTCTCTGAGATTGCATGGATGGTGAAAACTGCATTTTTGAATCCTACAGGTGCTGTTTGGATTTCCTCCTGAGAGTTAAAAGAAGAATTTAAAAAAATAATGGTGAAGCTGTTTGTTCTAATGTTATGTTTGCTCACCACCTTTGAAGTTGCATTTTCCATTTCAGCTTTAGTTTCAGTAATATTACAGTACAAACCTCATTGCTTGTCCTGTGCTGCTGAATCCCTGTCCCAACCAAACGCAGACCCTCCTGAGTAAAATAACCATTTCGGAGCTCTGGTTACTGGACTAAGTTCTGCATTGAGAGTGACTGTGTTTCTTTTTGCTTATGTTGCGTAGGATGGAGGCTTCCTGCCTGGAGCTGGCCTTGGAAGGTGAGCGCCTGTGTAAAGCAGGAGATTGCCGAGCCGGTGTGTCTTTCTTTGAAGCAGCTGTTCAGGTTGGAACTGAAGATTTAAAAACACTCAGTGCTATTTACAGCCAGTTAGGCAATGCCTATTTCTACTTGCATGAATATGCAAAGGCCTTGGAATACCATCACCATGATTTAACTCTTGCAAGGTAATCTTTTGTCTTTCTTTTACCATGTTCTCCGTGTCATCCCACTCTTGTAGAGATGAGCAGTTGGCTGTTCATTTTTCTAGCAAACCCTACTGCTAATATTCTCAGTGAGGGAATGTGGTGACAGTAGAGGGCCAGGGGTTCTGGTAGGTAGCTTGCTTGCCCTTTAACCTGGAGCTAATACTTGGTCTAGCGCAATAATCCTAGTACTGACTGAGACCTTGCCAGCTCTGTGGATAATTAAATGGCTTCTTTAAATCCACCCTTCCTTCACCCTTTCCTGTTTTCTAACACTCAGTCTGCCTGGCTCTCATTTACTAGGCAGAACTCATTCATGTTTTTCTGTGTAAAACATAATACTGTGAAATCTAAACCCACTATACTCTGCATATGCCATTTATGCATCTGATTTTTAATGACTGTGTATAGATCCAGTAAAAGAGGCACTTAATGCACTTGACCTCAATTTAGGCACTTGCATAGTATTCTTCCTGCCTTAACGTGCTGAAGTGCTGTAACCTTGAGGGAACTTGTCATTTTGTGTTATTCCTGAAGTATCACAATCTCAGTGGTTCAGCGGCAGTCTCATTAGGCAGTGGCTTAAGTACCATTCATAATCTAGGAATGTGGCATTAACTCAGATCTTTCTATGTCTTGGAAATAATGTAAGACTATGACAGTCCAGTAAAATGCAGCAGTAGTTAAACAACTCATTCTAATGCCTGAACTGCCTTTTACATAACCACTAAAAAATCCTCTTTATTCTCTTCCTAAAAGAAATTTATTTTAATGGTATATAGGTGATTCTAGTTGAATGCCATGAACTAAGTGTTGTGCAGACAGAACGAACAAAATGAAATGTCTGTAACCAGAGACTGAACAAAGTTTATGTGAGTGCAGGTTAGATATAAAATTGAATACATACACATTTGCATGGTTTAAATATTTTTTTTTCCTTTTGATTGTCTACTATACATTGATTTTCTTGGTTTCAAATTGTACACTGTTATTCACTGGCTGCTTTATTTGTGCAATTCTAGAACAATTGGAGATCTACTGGGTGAAGCTAAAGCTAGTGGGAATCTGGGCAACACCTTAAAGGTACTTGGGAATTTTGAAGAAGCTATTGTTTGTTGTCAGAGACATCTGGATATTTCCAGAGAGCTAAATGATAAGGTAAGAATTGCTCTGGCACCAGGAAGTAAACTGCTAACACATGCTAGTGAACCCTGTTGTACTGGTAATGTGTGCCAGCTTTCAGAGAGAAGTAAATACTGCATATTGAATTTTTTCTTCAAGACAGTAAGAATCTGTTACTTGCAAGATAGTTGTTTGCACCTGGAAGGTTATAGATCCAGGATAACAAATATTACCCCATTTTGTGGTGGTGATTTTTTGTTTTGGGTTGGGTTTTTTTTTGTGTTTTTTTTGTTTGGTTGGTTTTTTGTTTGTTTACTTGATTTATTTAATTTTTACTTATAATTGGCCTCAAGAATTATTATGTGTATGGCATCTCAAAAGGAAGTGGTGTTGACTGAGTGGATGTAAGGTAGATGTCAAGAAGTTCATAATGGACAGAGCATGTTTTGACAACTAGTTAGCAAACTTCTTTTCCCATGTGTGGATTGTACTATTAGTTATTGTGAGGGAAGACTCTGAAGCATAAAATTATAATGCTGCCTTTTGCTTTTGGTGTAGGTTGGAGAAGCAAGAGCACTGTATAATCTGGGAAATGTGTATCACTCCAAAGGGAAAAATGTAGCCAGTGTTGGGACTCACGATCCAGGGGAACTTCCAGATGATGTGAAAAATGCTTTACAGAAAGCTGCAACTTACTATGAGTAAGTAGTAGCTTTAAATGTTGGGGGTTGAGAGGATGTGATAATCTACTTCATTAAGAGTATTGTCAGAGTTGTGGAGTCATGAACCAACTGTGGCATGCTTCTGTTCAGAACCAGTGGTACCTGTGAGTTTTTCCTCTTTAAAACTGGGGAGTGCACTCTTCTAGTTATACACTTATTTTCAGTGTACTTCTTACTACCTGGTAAGTCCTTCCCTTATGTTAGAATCCAGCACTATTCTTCAAACCAGACTGAGTCAATGATAGGATCTTTGTATATTTGTATCTATGGTAGCTCAGCAATTAGAAGCAAGCAAACCATCTTGAGAAAAGATGCAGTTAAGTTCAGGATCTCACAGGAAATGTTTCCTACTCAGTGGAAGATTTGTGGTTGCATATAGGGCATTAAAGTAAGCCAAAGTAGAATACTGAATAAATAGACCTTTTCCTTTATATAGATGGAAAGATTAAAAAAAATTAATAATTACTGTGAGAGTAAAAAAAACCCCTGTTTAAAAGTCACTGTTCTTCCCCTTCTCCCTTCCCCTGAAACAGGGAAAACCTGTCAATAGTAACAGAGCTGGGTGATAGAGCAGCACAAGGACGCGCCTTTGGAAACCTGGGAAACACACACTATCTTCTGGGCAACTTCAGGAGTGCGGTTTTAGCCCATGAACAGGTACAGCAATGTGCTAGTAAGGAATTCTGTTCTAGGACATGTCTTGTGTTGGATCTTGTTGCCAGTTTTCCAATGCAAGTGTTAAATCTTCATGGCACGGCTTCAAGTTTGGCTGTTCTTTTCAAGCACTGTGGCCTGAAGAAAAATATAGGTGCATGGTAGAAAAATTAAGAGTGTGCATTTCTGTGTGTAAATGTGTTAGAAAATACAAAATAGAGCAAATAACGCAATTATTGCATGTTCTTTTAAGCGTCTCCTAATTGCAAAAGAGTTTGGCGATAGATCTGCGGAAAGAAGAGCATATAGCAATCTTGGAAACGCCTACATCTTCCTGGGTGAATTTGAAACCGCTTCAGAATACTACAAGTTAGTTGACTGCTTAGAAGTAGAATTTATACCTCTTCTTGTATAGTTTACTTCTGTTGTGTCTGGTACTTTAGTTCACTGTAGAGTAGCCTTCTCTCCAACATATCCTTAGAGGAGGGCTGTTTTTTTTTTTTTTTAGCAAAAGATAATGTTTTTCCATAGTTGTTTAATTCTTATGGTTCTTTTAACGGAGAGGTAGCATTAATATTTTTTATGGTTTTCACTTTTTATTACTTTAGATTCTTCTCAGTATTGTAGATAGGCACCTTTCTGTTGATAGGCATTTATTCCTTTTATTTGAGAATCAAGCATTATTGTCTTAGCTCTTAGCCAGTTCTGAAATGATGTAACTTCAGTATACCCAAGATGGGGAGCTGTCAGGCTGATAGGTGGTGCACATCAGCATGATTTTACATACCTACTCTGTATTCTCAATCAAGACTTCTTTTCTTGATCTCTGCACCACCAATAAGCAGTGGCTACTGTAACTTGAGAAAATACAAGCTTGACAAAAAAACACGCTAAGTCTTACATGAATTTCAGAGCCTATCTGTGCTTTCTGAATGAGGAAAAAGCTTCAGTACTGAGCAGATTCCTCTTCGCACTCACACTCTACTTGCTCCGCAGTGGCAGGCTGTCTTGACAATTATAGGTCTGCCTTGCTCATGTTGATGGAGCGTAAACAATCTACCAAGCTCTTTCAAGTGCATACTGTCAGGAAAGTGCTATAAATTATTGATGAAGAAATAAATTAAAATGTGAAGATGCTGTTTGAGGGATCTGTCTGCTCTAGTAAAGTAAATGGAAATAGGTTGCTGTAGAGGAGAGTGGAATACAGACAAAATTTTTATGAGTGTACAGGATAGTAATTGATTAATAGCCTATTTATCAGCCTGGTGTCCTAATTTGTGTAAGTAACCTTTTTTAGTTGCACAAGTGTACTTCTGTAAACTTCTCTTTGCAGTGATTTTTGAGGTGACTAATCCTTTCTTTCAGGAGGACGCTCCAGCTGGCTCGACAGCTTAAAGACAGAGCTGTGGAAGCACAGGCCTGCTACAGCCTTGGGAACACATACACTTTGCTTCAAGACTATGAAAAAGCAATTGATTATCATTTGAAACACCTTGTGATTGCTCAGGAATTAAATGACAAGTAAGCCTTGAGAGACTGTTTAATGTATGTGTGATATACCGAATCCTGTTAGTTCTTACCTCTGCTGTCACTCAGTGTTCTTTTAAGACAGCTGAAGTAATGTGTATTCCCTGCTATGCTGGGCTCCAGTTTTCATGTGGAAAAAAAGTTTACTCATGGAGGTATTGCAGCTTGTGAGTCTGAGGTGAAAGATGGACGTGATGAATGACTGACTCCACATCATCTTCTGTCAGCATCTTTTGTAAATTAAGGAGAAGAAAAGCAGCTCTCTTTTTCATGACTTCGTTTTAATTTGCATACCTTCACAAGAATACATCTCCTGCTTTTCCACAAATTAAAAATACGGGAAGGGAGGAGGAAAGGAGAAGAATACAGTAGCAACTAATGCTTATTTTATAATCATAATTTATAAGGCATTTTTTGTGATGTGGGGTGCAAGTAAAATCTTTGCAACACTTAAATGTACTTCTAACTCAGTAAACAGTATGTGAAGAACAATAAGGCATGCACTCTGAGGGAAAATGTTTCATGCTTGCAAAACTGATTATATTTCCTGTGAGCTTAAAAATTAGCATTGTTATTAGATTTGCTCATATTTATGGTTATACCCAGATCACAGTCCTTTAAACACAAAAACTTGTCAGTGTTTGAAGATGATAGCCTTCATTTTTCTTGACGCAGCAATCTTGTTTTGGCAATATTATGGAAACCTGACCCCTAGTGTTCAGCGAGGAAAGATATAATTGAAAGTTTTCATTTTTTCTGCAGAATTGGTGAAGGAAGAGCATGCTGGAGTTTAGGGAATGCTTACACTGCACTGGGAAATCACGACCAAGCTATGCATTTTGCAGAAAGGCACTTAGAGATCTCACGAGAGGTACGAGTTTCATGTTCCCTCTAAGTTGGCAGTTTTGCTTTTACACAGTGATTTTTATGAAGCTGATCCATGCATGTGACTTTGAATAATGAAATGGATTTTGACTGATATCCGAGATCGTTGATTCCAAATTATTTCAGCCATATCTCCCTTCAAATACCTTTTTAGAGTTCTGGTGCACATTTGGCAGCATCGTGATGGAATCCAAGGTAACAGCCTAGGAGAGGTGTTCTAGGCTTTATGTACCTTCTAGCTGTCATGTATTTAATTAAAAGGATGACTCAGTTGTTCAACCAGGAAAACTTTTTCAGCCTTTTTCTCTCAGAACTCTTAGGGGACAAGGTTAGCTTTCTATGTATGTGTATACTTTATTACAGTAATAGAACTGCTTATTTTGTTTGCTTGCTTGCAGGTAGGAGATAAAAGTGGAGAACTCACTGCAAGACTTAATCTCTCTGATCTTCAAATGGTTCTTGGGTTAAGCTACAGCACAAATAACTCCATGATGGGAGAAAGCCATGTGGTAGATACCAGTCTGAATGGTAAATGTATATGCCTGTTTCTGCAGTACTTGCTAACAGTGAACTTAAAGAATCTGTGTCGTTTTCTGACTTCAGTGGTTGAGTTTAGCAGGTTTTGAGTTTGTTCCCGC
>JANRGW010047599.1:0-15026 GCA_024733675.1 Psilopsiagon aymara
CCCACCACCCTTCCAGGTCTCTGCTCTCCGTTTCTGCATCCTGGGCATGACGTGCTGTAGTATGGAATACCTCTTTGGTCAGTTTGGGTCAGGTGTCCTGTCTCTGCTTCCTCCTGGCTTCCCCTAAGGGTTACAAATATTTACATTGTTCTGTCTGTTTCTGAGACACGCATCCTGCTTTATCTTGCAAACTGCCTGCTTTGTTTTGCTAGCCTACCTTTATCCTTCATTGCTCTCATTGTTCTCTTTACAGTTCCCAAGGCTTAGGCCTGATCAGGGCATTAACACCTGGTGTAGTCTTTACCATTCCCACGGCTTAAGCCCAATCAGGGCAATAGCACCTGGTGCTTTCTTCAGTGTTCCCAAGGCTTAAGCCTGACCAGGGCAATAACGCCTGGGTCCATTTTGTGAACTATTTCTATCCTGTCACCCACACCACTAGTTACTGGCCTCCAGCTAGACATTGACCCATTGAGCACAACTCTGTGTGCAGCCAGCCAGCTGATTCTTTATCTGCTGAGTGGTCCACCCATCAAATTGTTGCCTCTCTAACTTAGAAACATGGATGTTGTGTGGGACAATGTTGAATGCTTTGCACAAGTCCAGGTAGATAACATCAACTGCTCTACCCCTGTCCATCAGTTCCGTAGCCCCGTCATAGGAGGCCACCAAATTGGTCAGGCAGGATTTCCCCTTAGTGAACCCATGCCGGCTGTCACCAAGCACCTTGTTGTTTTTCATGTGCCTCAGCATTCCTTCCCAGAGAATCTGCTCCAAGATTTTGCTGGGCACAGAGGTGAGGCTGACTGGTCTGTAGTTTCCTCACTCATCCATTTTCCCCTTTTTGAAAACAGCCTTAGATTTTAAAAAAATTGCAAATGTGTGTATCTGTGTGTGCATCTATGCACATGTGATAAACAAGAAAACTGCTGTCTACATCAAATTATCTGGGTTTTAGTCCTAAGCTTATTTTGAAGTGTCTGAATGCATTTTGGCCTTTTCACATTTTAAATAGTGAATATATGTTTAGTCTCAACCTCTTCCATGGTTATTGCCATCCAAATTTTTACTCCTTTTTATTTGGTTATATGGTTTTCAGGCTTTTCACCAATATTCATCAATGTATTATTAAAACATTACATTAAATTAATATTAAAATATTCCATTAAACTCAGGTTTATGCATAATTTGGCTTAATGTTTCTTAGTAATTGTCCACATATTTTAGAGGAAAATTACAGCAAGCTTTTCTCAGCTGGTAGGCTCTTGGTAGTTGAAATCACAACTGAAGCTCCAGTTCTGAAAACTGATGCTGAAATTTCTATTCAAATTTAATTTTTATAATTTCCAAAATAAGATTTTAGAAGCTGTGTCTGGAGGCATAATGTCTACCTAGTAGATACTGAAAATCAAAAAAATGTGGAGAGTTTCACTGACTCATTGCTTTACAGCTATAATTACAGAAGTGTAGTGTACCATAAGGCTGAAAAAAACCCCAGAATTAAATAGCAACTGTTAATCTGTTGGGTTAAGAACATTACATAAAAGACAGACCTTTGCCTCCAGTATTTCATGTATTGTTGTCTAAGGTTTATCTAATCTGATTATTGCTTAGTAGGTATACATATATGTATGTCTCATGAGACAAACTACCAGTGAGGTCTGGAAGTCGTGCAGATAGATGTACAGCTTGTACAAATGGAGATGCTGAGGAAAGTAATCAAGGACATCAGGCGAATCCAAAGAGCAGTGTAAAGCTGATGTGCTTGTTTCGTTGCATGGTTGGTTATTAATTTGCTAATTTGGGGATGTAATGATCTGAAGCCTTCTTACATGTTCCCTGTTCCCTGCTCACAACAGTTGTCTCTCCGGCTTTTACGCACCTGCGTTAAGAGATCCCATGTGAATTTGGTGCCATTGCCACAAAGGAATCTCACAACAATTTGGCAGTGTAAACAAAAAGAAGAGATTTAAAGCTTAGCTTAGTTCAGCAACCTAAGGTATTTCTTTTCCTTTACTGACACAAAGCATAGCATCATGAGGTATGTTATATCCAAATAGTCTTGTACAAGGACTCTTTTCTGCACCCAGTCCAACATGTCCCAGAATATAGGCTGGTAGGAAGTGTGTTTAGCAAGGATGTTAGAGGAATATTGACTGGTACAAGAGTAAAAAATTTATAGAAGGCCTATGGACTTGTCAGTAATATCACACATTGAATTCAGTCAAATATATTAGCATTCTTTCAGGTACATGGGCAGATAAATACAACTTGGAATACCACTGCTTGTTCAGATCTCAAACAAGGCTTTTTGACACAAAAATATAAGAAAAGAGCAGTTATGTGTGTCAGCATTAACTGAAGATATAGCTATATGTGTCTATGTTTGAGTATTCATTTCCGCTGGAAGTATTACATAAATTTCATCATTGAGAATTAAACTATTGCTAATAGTGTAATACAGAATTCATCCTCTTCCCTTTCCCCCAAAAAATCACCTCTTTAAAGTGATAAATAACTAAGAAAAATATCTTGCATCTGCTGTAGAAAAATACGTTGGGAAAAGAATAAGAAGAGAGATATGCTGTTTGTGAAGGATGGAATTTTTATTATTTCTGTTGTAGTCTCATCCTGAGGCCTGAACAGAGATTGACTGTATAAGCAACAAGTTTAGCAATCTCTTTAACCCTTATAAATTGTTAAGCATTCAATGACAATGCTATTTTGTTCTTATTTTTTCTTTTATCAGTTTTGGCAGCATATATGTAACTGGCCTCACTATGCAAAATTGCGTTCTTATATAAAAGGCATATAGCCAAATTCACAGGATACTTAGACACCAATTGGTGCCTTACTGCCTAAGCTTAAATACACACCTAGGATATGCACCTGGAAGAAATACTTTGAACCCAGCTGGTTTCTGACTGGTAATTCATTTTAGCACTAAGGAAATTAATAGACCGGTGTTTCTTCTTGTAGCATTTTTCCAAATAGATGAGTCTAAGACATGCTGTCAAGGAGCAAAACAGTTTAACTGAAGTAATAAAAGCAAATTTTATGCAGGGTTTGCAACTATGCTTTTGATGATGGTCAGTGGGGGAATGTGGATATAGATTTAGTCAGGAGACACTCAAGGTAGTAGAACAATGAAATAAAATGAACAAATAAAGGGAATGCAGCAGGATAGAATTAGAACAGAAAAAGTAATGGATTAAGGCTTGCTGGCAAAAGAAGAAAGAAAAATTAGCATACAGCAGGAAGAAGATACTTAAAATTCATTGCAAAATCTAAAAAATCAAACAAACCTAGCTAGAAAGTAAAATGTATAAGAATAATTGAATTTTGTCCTTACACAAGCACAGGAGTCTTGCATTGCTTCAGTTGCATCCTGCAGTAATCTCTATGGAAATATTACTACAGTTTCTGTGCACTTGTGGATACGGAGATCAGCTGTCATCATTCTTCATGATGATTAATAGTGATGTAGACTATATTTTAAATTCTATACTCTATAGGTACTCTATACTGAAAGTCAGGACTAGATGACTAAAGCTCACCTTTACTAGACCAGTAAGGACAATATAGTCAAATTTACCAGCAGACTCCAAAATACTCTCTGGGATGAAGAAACCATGATAGGACATTTATTTTTTAAAGGAACAAGAAAGGAAAGAAACCAGAGATATATTAACTTGAGCTTTCTGAGGAATATTGCTTTATGTCAATGATGCTACGCTCACAAAAATTATCATCTGTGGTACAGTAAGATTGCAACTGATGTGTGGATGATGTTGAGCATGCAGCCTGGTTATCTTCACAGTGCAATACGAGTGCAATATGTCCTGCCATTTGAAGACTATATATCACCACTTAAAGGTGGTGATGATTTGGATTACTTTGAGTGCTTCAGTCTGAACTTCCCTTGCTAAATAACAATTTGTGTTTTCTGACTATAAACAGACATATCAACATGCATTGTAGTCTCTGTCCATGGTAGCAGGCTTGGACTAGGTGACCTTCAAAGGTTCCTTCCAGCCCAAACTATTCTATGATTTCACGATTCTGTTGAAACTATAATCTGTGATTACTTGAAAGTTCATACAGTTCATACTATATATTTGTGCCTTTGAAAAACACTGCCACATCTAAACGGGAATGTTCTTATGTTTCTTTCTATATTGTAAAATGCTTCTTCAAAGCTTGGGCCAGCTGTGCTTATAACTTTGTTTTGAATTGCTCAGGAGCAACAAGCAAAGAAGTTCTAAGTCAAAGATGTTCTAGGAAGAAAGAATATGAAGAATGAGTGCTTGTCCTAACAAGTTCATTGAAAAAAATTCATCAGCCGAAAATCTCTCGATGGCTCGTACTTATAAATAAAACATAATTTTTGAGATGGACTTTAAAAACTAAATTCTATTACATGCATGTACAGTATGAGTACTATCCTGTGAACAAACAGAACCACTGCACCAGTGGTTCTATTCAGAATAAAGTTTCCTGATGTTACAACAGTGTCTACAAAGCTCATGGGTAAGCATGAAAATTTTTTTTTGACTTTTTGATTAAGTTCATAACTTAATAAGAAAGATTGGTTTTTTTTACCTGTTGGCACTGCTATGAGTCAGTATGAAAGTTTTTTTAAACTTTTTGGTTATGTTCATAACTTAATAAGAAAGATTGGTTTTTTTTTTTACCTATTGGCACTGCTATGACAAATGAAAGTAAAACTTTACCAATGCAAATTTATTCCTGAGATGCCTGCTGTGACTGTTTCCTGATTCTCAGGGAGTGTATTTAATTCAAATTTCCTGATTCCTTCAGTGGCACTGCAAATGAGGTGTGGAAAGAATATCAGAAATAGTTATCTGTAATTGCATAGCAATTAGATGGGGTGACATTTCTTAGAGCATGCAACATATATGATGTTTCTTTGGGTAACGTCATTTTGTAACATCATTTTTTTTTAGTGGATTCAAAATGAATTGTGCTACTGTAAATGTGTTTTGTTGCTAACAGTAAGGACAAAGCAGTAAGCATGTTTTTGCTTAGTCAGCACCTCCAGTTGACTTTGTTAACATGATTTTACACTGGAAGGTTCTCAGAGTTGTATGATGTCTCACTCGCTCAGCCTGTGACCCTTGTTGCCTCTCTTAAAGAGACTCAGTTCTTTAGAGTCTTTTTCAGATATCTAGTTGAAATGTGAAATAATTCCCACTGCTGAAAGTATGAAGACTAGGGTTTATAGTTGGAAAGTTGCAGATGAAGAGATATATCTGCTTAGAGTAAATGGTACATGAAGGATGCTCTGTGCTCCCACTATTTTTGGTGTGTGATACAGGTGTTTTTTCCACCTGTTTTTAAATGGCTTCATTTTTTTGAACACAGGGATGCTGCTGTTGCTTTAGTTCTGCAAGAAAACCACAGTTATGACATTCTATAATTGCATTCTGAGAGAATCCAAATTAAAAAAAAAAAAAGACTATCAGGTGCTATTAAAGTGAATGTGAAATTGCTAGGACTCTTGTGATGATTTATTATTTTCTTTGAAATAGTTTTGAGATTATGTTGATTGACTTGCTATTGTGGTGTGACTTTTCATAGCAAGAGTGTATTTGTCTTTTGAAAAACATAACAGATCACTACTCCTGTTTTTGCAGTACAATTGAAGATTATTTTATGATGATCTCAGGAGTGGGAGGGACTGGAGAAATGCAGCCAACTTCTTCTGATGTTATTCATTACTTTTAGTAATGATTATTCACTGTGGTAAATCTTTAAGGAAGAAAAACAATAGATAATCTTTCTCTGTTAAAATATGTGAAGATGTTGTTGGTTATTAAACAGCTGTTAAAGAGCTGTTAGAATATTTTGACAGTGGAGCAGCAAGGAGGAAACCAATTAAAAATAATCATGAGGCTGAATGAGCAGCTAAATATATTCTGCCTATCATGAATGGCAGGTAATGGTTATAGAAGTTTTATAATTTGTGTTTAGAAAAAACTGTACGCACAAAGTATATGATAGAGAAATATAGATAAGCCTGTGCAAGGAGTCTATTTAGCATAGATTTTAAAGACAACAGGACATAGCTTACCATCCTTATTCCAACCCTCTTTTTCTCTCAAGTCTGCATAGGATTTAAAACATACAAACATAAGGAGACCAAGCAAGCTTATTTTCTTCCCTGCTGACTTTTTTTTTTTTTTTTACATCTTTGTTGGACTGTCATGATGGTTTTACAGGGAAAATTATTTGATATATTTTTAGCATATAATTGACAATTTAATTTCCCTGAGTAGTTTGTTTACAAAGTGTGAGTGTTCACCCACTCAAAGAGTGGCCTGAGCTAATTTAGTATAGCTGAAACAACAGAAATATTCAGTGGCTCTGGGGAACAGGATGTCAGAGGTAGAAGGAAAACTCAGTGAGCTATACTAAAAGAAGCGAGAGGAAGTACCCCCTGTGATGGAGAGACTTTTTACAGCTGTAGCAAGTGCTCACATGACAGCAGGACACTTTGAGGATGAGAGTATGAATAAAAAGATCCACATGACAATAATAAATATATAATTTTACTGTACCTTTCTCTACTGTATCTTTCTATACTGCATATTTTACTGTATCTAAGTAGTTTGGAGGAATCTCTCACTTACAAGGTTAATGGATTGCTATGTTTGGAGCTCACCTGTGTTTCTCCCCCTATCACATTCCATTCCATTCTTTGCTATGCCTGTGCATACAGAACCCTCATGATATGCTGAGGCAGAAAATTACTCCTAATCTCCCATTACTCGATCTGGAAAAAAATCACACTTTGTATAGTCACCCAATGAAGCAGACAGCCTGTGCATCAGCTCTCGTGTACATCTTAGAATTGTTCTTTACGGGCAAGTGAATTAGCTAACCTAAACAGAGTAATCTCTGATAGGTAATTCATTCTGTTTTGAACTAGGGATTAGCAAAATTTAGAAAGTCTAGATTTTTTAAATCTGTTGCAGTATATCTTGAGGTTGTAGGAAAAGAGTATGGTTTCTTTCTCCTTATTTGAAATTTTACCGCTGCACTTTTCAATGCACATTACTTCCTAAACAGGTTATACTTACAGGAAACTTAAAATAATTTTTTCTAGTTAAGGATATATTTTTTGGATTACAGGGACAAAAGAAAATATATGTCATACATCTATCACAATTAACTTGTATTTCCAGTAGTCTTTTCCTGTCCTTTGTAAAACCTTCAGTCTCTGATGAGCAGAACATGAAAATTCTGTCATGTTAAGATTAGAAATGAACTTTTGAACCTTCAATGCTGAAAATTAATAAAAGGGCTCTTTCCTCTTCAGTTGACGTAGTAAATGATATAATGCAAATAAGAGGAGATTGAATTACAGAGTGATTTGAGTTAGAAGGATTGCACTGCACCATGACTCTAACTGTAGTTAGAGTAATCCTATTAAGAAGAAGTGGAAGTATAAATGGAGGCATTTGTTAAGCCCAATACACACATAGGAAGATGAAATAGCACAGTAGTGGGTTCACAGCGTAGCCTTGTTTTGTTTCTAATCATGCTGTTTCCTTTCCAGAATATATCCAACTTTTTTCTAATATGGTAATTAGAATTCTGTTCCCTATAACAACTTGACAATTGTTTCTGTACAAAAGTTTAAGTGTTATATAAAGTGCATAGTAATATATAAAGAGTATAATCTCTGTCGTCGTGTAAACCCAGCCAGTAACTGAGTACTACTCATCTGTTCACTCACCTCCTCTCCCCATTCAGGTTTAAACCATTACAATCTGGTAATTATTTGCTTAGTCTATCAGTTTGTAGTTGAAAGGAACTGAAGGGTTTTTTTATTACTTTATTTCATTTGTTTCCACGAGGCTACGCGTTCACCTATATTCCTCCATGGAACTTGCTCATCTGGAAAGTTCTCTCGGTTAATTTCATTCTGCATCTGCCAATTCCAGGCTAACAGAAAACAAGAAGTGAGCAAGATGTCATACACCAATTTTGATTTTTAGGAAACTGGTCTAATAGAAGTCTGCATGTGAACTTATAAGAAGCGAAAATGCTCACCAAAATGCAACAGTTTTTAGAGTCTTAACTTTTTGCATCAAAATCTTGTTTACTTTCATATCAATACATTTTAAGAAGCCAGTGATCATTGTTTGTCTTTCCTCTTTTTAAGTATCTGGGGGTAACAGGAAAATAAATACATTATTAACTTCCTATTAATGAAGTGTAGGGTTTTCTGGTGATGAGTAACTAGTGTGACCACTTCAGGTCTTCATGCAAGTAATATATTCTTTGTTATTTCATTGCTATTTTTTTCTTGGTTATTAATGAAGGCTATTCAGTCAATACTTCTGTTTTTTCTGGTGTTTTTTCTTTCTCCCTGTTTTCTCCTTTCGTGAGCACACTTCTCTTTCCATTTAATTCTTTCAAATCATAGTATCTGTTATATACCTGTACACATTATAGGCAAGATATGTTTGTGGGGTTTTTTTTCTTTAGACTAATTTTTATGAAAATTGTTATGAGTCATTACAAATGTAAATTGCTCATCTAGCAATTCCCAGAGGTAAATGTGGGAAAACAGGGATTTTCTGGTCGTCAGTGTGTAGGCCCGCACTCTACCAAATCATACTTAAAAGAGATGGAAAAAAAATTACAATGAAGTCTTTCTCCGTAGGAAATGACACCTCTATCATAAGCTGAACAATGATAGGACAGATCCTTACTAGATAAGACTTGCACCTGTGACTTGTTTTACCCTGTTTTAGACACCATATTTCAAAGAATTCTTACATTAATCACCTAGAAATTCAATAAGGATGCAGGGAATCAAATGGTGGTGATGAATTAGTGGGGAGGGGGCATTAGCTCTCTGTGGGTAAAGAATGATGTCAGGGTGGAATGTTATTGCAATAGATTGGAATATAAGGTGCAGTCACAAAGATTTAAACCAAGAATTGCTTGAACATAAGTTGTTGAAGTATGTAGAAAACCTTTGATTTTTAAAGTAAAGTTTGTCAAATATATATGTTTAAAATTCATCTTCTCCTGAAATACTGTTTAGAAATTATTTTAGTGATTTTGTTTTTAGCATGCATCATGCATAACCCACCATTTTCTCTTAGAGCGTCTACTTGTTTATGACAACTCCATTATAAATTATAGTTATTATGGAAGGAAGTACATTTCATCTGTTGCTAATAGCAGCAACTGTCTACTTTAAATAAATTGGCTAATAGTTTTCTGTTAGGTAACCTGAGGTTTAAAAATTTGTTTTCCACTGACTGCAGACATTCTCATGCATCTGTTCTCCTTTAGTTTGGGGGGTGGGGGGTGGGCGTTATTTGTTTATTTTTTTAGAAAAGCTACAACTTCACCAGTCATTAAAATCTTCCTTATAGTAGGTGCCAGGCAAAAATTATGGCCTTGTTCTGGAAATTCAATGTGTATTTTTAAAATCTCTGGTCACTGTAACAAAATAAAAACTTATTGTCAGACATTTTCCATAAATGCTCATTTAGTCAATGATAGTCTATGGATTTTGTTATTCTGGAAGTTTGTTCTAGTTATGCATATCTGAGAAGATATGAATGATAGTTGCTATAGAGAGAGAGCAAGGAAGTACATTAAATATGGAAATAATCAGCCCTATGCTGCTAAATTGATGAAAATTCTGTTAGATACATATAACCATGGTCTTATTGGTACAATAAGAGAAATGCAAACCATGACATAGTTAATATGTGAAGATACTGATGTGAAGTTAATGCTGTGCTTCAACAACACACTTTCCAGAGGTGAGAGATATTTTTCTAAATAGAGTTACTTTTCTAAACAGAATTACTTTTCTAAATAGAGCTTCTATTTCTGCACAGTATTAACACAGTATTAACCTCTTCACATCAGTAACTTCACACACTAAATATGTCAAACTGCATTTCACTAAGTATCAAAGAATGCATTCAGGTAGATCTAAATTTTGACTTCCTTTCCCTTGATATTTTAATTCTCTTAGAAACAAAATGCCATCCTTTTAATTTAAGCTAATCGACCTTCAATATGCTGAAGTAATGTGACCATATATCAGTACTCTTTCAACCACTTTTTTAAGTTAATTGCAAAAAGTATTATTTGTTTGACTACTTCACATTTGAACCTGTTTGGTATAAATGAGAAGTGAACTCAAACATTTGAGGAGTGACTGCAATCAAGTTAAATTACGTATCAACGGTTTAAGAGATACATTGTATTTTCCTACTAATTTAAACCATGTCTTCTGTGCCACAGTGATGTAATGTTATTTTCTTGACAAATGTTTCTCCTTGACATTCATTTCATGCGAACTAAAAATTGTCTTCTGAGGCTGATTGATAAAATTTATTTGTACCACCTTGGTAATGATTTCAAGTATCTATGCTACTACATAACTTGATAAGAATGTCGACAAAAAGATAAGGATAGTATATTAACCTGCATACTATGTTTCTTCCAGTATGAAAAGAGCCAGGGGAGAAACAGAAGCAACACTTCAGTAGCTGAAGTATAAAAGTGTAATTCAGTTGTAGAACTATACAACTAAATCATACATGGATATGTGCATAAGTAACTTGTGTTACCTGTGATCCTGACCCTTGTCTAGTACTTGTATATCATGATTCCTTTGATGGAGTACTACTGTTCTATGTAGAACATCCGAAAATACTGTTAAAGCAAGACATTTGGATTTTGATGACACTTTGATAGCCCTCTGGGGCTATACCACATGGAACCTTACTGAGAAGGTTCCTGAAGAAGCCAAAGTCTGCTCTCTTGAAGTCCAGGGCAATGAGCTTGCTGCATGCTATTCTTACTGTCCTCAGGATCTCGAATTCGACCATCTCATGATCACTGCAACCAAGGCTGCCCTGAAGCCTCACATTTCCAACCAGCCCTTCCCTGTTGGTGAGCACGAGGTCAAGCACAGCATCTCTTCTTGTTGGCTCCTCTATTACTTGCAGAAGGAAGTTGTCTTCCATACAATCAAGGAACTTCCTGGATTGCTTGTGCCAGGCCATACCATCCCTCTAACAGATATCAGGGTGGTTGAAGTCCCCCATGTGAACAAGGGCCTGCAAGTGTGAAGCTGTTCCCGTCTGTCTATAGAGCACTTCATGCACAAAGTCCTCTTGGTCAGGCGATCTGCAGCAGATCCCTACAATAATGCCTCCGAATGCTGTTCTTCCTTTAACCCTGACCCACAAACTCTCTGTTGACTGCTCAGCTGTCCCCAGACAGAGTTCCATACTCTCCTGCCTATCCCTAACATAAATAGCAACTACCCCTCCCTGCCTACTCGGTGTGTCCTTCCTAAAGAGCCTGTAACCTTCCATTCCAACACACCAGTCAACCAGGAGCCAATCCACCATGTTTCTGTGATGCCTATTATATCGTACCCGGCAGACATGCACTCATCTCTAATTCCGCTTGTTTGTTCCCATGCTATGATCATTTCTATAGAGGCATCTGAGCTAAGCTCCAATTGATACCGGCTCATTGGCTTGAGCAGCTGGAATATCTCTACATTGCTCTGAATGATTACTGTAGGTGCTGTCAAGTGACTGGGTGTGTTGGGATGGAATGATGCCCCCCTCTCCCCAACACTTCTTGCTTAAAGGATCCTTGATCAGTCTGGCAAGCCTCCTACCAAATCCACTCATCTTTTTCTTTGTCAGACCATCTCCACTGAAGCTCAGCCAACTTAGCTTGCAATGTACAGAATCTCAACGAAAAATACAAATATCAAATACAATAACTCTTCCTAATTTGAAACTTGTCAATCCAACCATTGAAATGTAATTTAGATTTTTTTTTTTTTTTAAGCATGAAACTTGAACATGGGGGAAAGGTAAAGACATTCTTTCACTTGATTAGAAAAGCAGTTAAGAAGTGCTACTAGTTAGGTTTGGGTCCTTTCTGATATTAAAAGAAAAAGAACAAGTATTGGGAAAACATATTTCTGCCGAACAAATCCAAGCTCTATCATCTAGTGAAAAACTACAGGAATGGAGTAGTGAGTAAGAAGGACATTTCCTCTGCATCAGAGATGAATCATGGAAGTGAACTATAAACATTATATATAGGTCTAGAAACAATTCTTGTTTGCTCCACAACTAATGCTGACATCTCTTGACTTTTCTTTCGTGAAATCCAACCAGTGCATAACATGATGTCATGAGTTCAGCAGTAGCTGTCATTTTTCTCCTTCTTGGTAGCTGGTGCAGCACTGTGTTTTTGACTTTCGGCCTGAGAACAGCGCTGATAACACCATTGTTTTTAGTTATGGCTTAGGGATGTTTGGTCTGGCCAAGGGCTTTCTGAGCCTCATGCTCTGGCAGGGAGGAGGGGAAGCCGGGAAGAAGCAGAGACAGGACACCTGATCCAAACTGACCAAAGAGGTATTCCATACCACAGCACGTCATGCCCAGAATGCAGAAACAGAGAGCAGAGACCTGGAAGGGTGGTGGGGGTGCACGGCTTGGTCTAGCTGAGTATATGTGGTGAGCTGTTGTATTCTCCTCCCTTGTATTTCTCTTGTCATTGTTATTATTGGTGGTAGCAGTAGAGGTTTGTGTTATACCTTAATTACCAAACTGTTCTTATCTCAAGCTGTGGGAGCTGTATTCTTTCAATTCTCCGTGTAACAAACTGTGTGGCCAATTTACAGTTGAAACCACGGCACATGAACACTGGAAGTTCAGTAAGGAAGGATGTTATGATCACAATGCTCCAAAGAAGCATGTAAAAATATTACAGACCAAGATTATTTTATTCTAATCATAGATGTAGAAAAAAACCCAACCAACAATCATACATCAAACACTCGAGTGTGGCAAAGCTTTTAGATCAAGATATTGGTAAATGATACCGCTTATACAAGCACCTTAGATACTGGGTGAAAGGAAAACTGCAGCACACATTTAGAAAATTACTTTGAAGGAAAAAAGTGCAAAATGGAGCTGTGCAGAAAAAGAAAACAACCCATACATAGGAAAATGTATCTTTTATATAAACTATACCAAACAATTTCTATTGAATTAAATTTTAAGCCATAAGAAATAGTAGTATTTACTCTTGTTCTTGTGACTTATCACATGACAAGTAGGGGAACAAAAATTTAGAAATAATGGAAGGGGGGCTGGAGAACCTACTAATAAACCATCCAGTATACATTTTTCAAGTGTCAAGACGCAAATAGTTCCAACAAGACGCAGTAAGTCAATGTTAGACTACATGAAGAGAAAAATTGAAAATACCACTATCCCACCAATTTATTGCAACGTGCATTCTCTTCCACAAGCGGAGATGCAAAAAAGACTTCAAATTCATATGGGAGTCAAATACGTTAAATTTAGGATAAAGATCCGCTTCAATTACTTAGATAAGGTGGCATATAAACTATGCTGGCAGATACAAAAAGACAAATGTGCGACCTGTATCCTCCTGGAGAGCTGACTGACAGTCAAAAAAACACCCTGTCATATAAACACTACCAGGTGCCTACATTTATACCCAATCCCATCCATCACACCTATAAACTGTGAGAATAGTAGGTAGGGAATAATTACTCACAGGTTCTCAAGGCTAAGATACCAGCTTTAGCAGATAGTAGATTTAGAGACAGATAGTAACCTACATATTGTCACACCCTGTGTGCCTGTGTGTTTGTGTAGCTCATATGGGTGCTGACTAGGGCGCCTCCAAGCATACATCAGCTGTCTTCCTCTCACCTCCACCGGCTGCCCACTTTTAAAATGTGAGAGGCACCATTAAGGAGGTGTGGCACAGCTACTGCTGATAATATTTTAGAAGACTGAAGTGTACTCCTCAAGGAAAGGAAGGAAAGAAAATTGAGCTTGGTTTTTTGATTGCACTACCTTTGTATTTCCTACTGGGAACACTTCTGGACAGAAAAACTGAAGTGAGAACTTACAGGACTGATTAGTTTTTGTAAATTAACAACCAAATACAGAAAACTGAATTTCAACTCCTTCCATCAACCAGAAGATAAATTATAAACTGCCTCCATCTTGTACCAGTGTATTAACGCATGAATGAAAAGGTGCTGAAACTGTTCAGGGATGAGCTGTCTAATTCTCAAGGTTACTGGATGATTTAGATGTGAAGTTTCATCTTTCAAAGGTAGCTCAGGAGCCTGGTTGGACAAATAGGTGGGGAATACATTTTAAATTGTTCTATTATCTTTAAAATGGGACCTTTTGATGCTTTTCTGAAGCATCTGTTGATTTAAGATTCTGGAAATTCAAAATACTGATATTCTCAAAAATACTGACACCTAACCAGCCCTGCATCATTTATAGGGAAGGAAAGGTAATCATACCTATCAAATCTACTTCATTACAAAGCATCTCCTAGAAGCCTTAAGCTGAGCAGTGATCTGATGATGCTGTTCTCTGAACTTGAACATAATTCTTTATGTACGACACTGAAAAATATTTTAAAGATAAAAGCATTGGACAAGATCTGAAATTTCCACCATACAGGAAAGTTCATGGTCTCCAGCAGTAAAATAGGTCAGATAAACTCCAATAATAACCTGCAAATTAATAAATCATTTAGGTAATTTTGCAACTTGGACCTATACTGTGTGACGCATGGAATATATTGCTCTTTCTTGTTACAAATGAATCATTATGGAATGCCATTAAGGCTGTCCTCCTGTACAGAAAGTAACTATGGCACTAAATTATCAGTCACCAGAGTCTAAAAAAATATGATGAATTGCAACATAGATTTTGACTTCTGGTAAGATTTCACTTAATACAAAGCAATGCATACTTATCTTTGTTGATGGAACCTGTTTGTCCTGTTCTAATAAAACAAGCTTACTCAATCCTTAATACTACAAACAGCTGAAGAACAATACAGTTATATGAGTCTAAAAAAATATGATGAATTGCAACATAGATTTTGACTTCTGGTAAGATTTCACTTAATACAAAGCAATGCAT
>JANRGW010047599.1:15126-27200 GCA_024733675.1 Psilopsiagon aymara
CTGTTTGTCCTGTTCTAATAAAACAAGCTTACTCAATCCTTAATACTACAAACAGCTGAAGAACAATACAGTTATATTGTAATGCTGTTGCAAAAAAGTCATTCCAAATGCACAATACCTGAAAAGACACTGTAAATAACTGTGGACCATCACATCTCTTGCAAGAGCAAATACTGACCTTGAATTCTTGTGACTTTTTTTGCTTTTTTGTTTTTCAGAACTTTATATATGTAAATTATAATCTTTCATTCCCAAATGAAGTACATTCAGGCACAGAAGGCTACAGTGTGAACAAATCCAACCTTCTGAAACACTTCAATTTGTTTTCTGGTGGAGAATGATCAGAGGGAGTCTGATTCCACTTGGTTCTGTATTATCAGCAAACAAGTACCAGACAGAATGAAAGACATATGGACCTGACTTTTCCATGTTTATTATTCAGAGTGCTTCTCATGAGGCCATATTTTGTTCCAGATCTTATTGATTTGCATATATTAAAGTGTTACAAGTTCAGCCTCTATTAGCTCACCCCAGCTTTGAAGTTCTAAGCACTGGCTTGTGAATAATATGTTTAAGACCAAAGAGAGACAGAAGTTTCAATGATCCTGATACCGTGTATAGGAAGCGGGTTAAAAGGCCTGCAGTGTCTCTTCAGGTAAAAAAGAGTTTAAACATTCCTCATCTGAAGAGATCTTGGAAAGAGCAACATTTTTTCTCCTTAAGAAAACCTGAATTATTTGGAGGCTGACATCCTGATGAATGGATCACTTCTGCATTTTACATTAGATTGCTACTGAACAAGACAGTAATGTTAGGAACTCAGGATTTCACCTAAACTCCCACTCTCGGGTGACTACTGAAACAATTAATCTCCAGTATTACACATATTCTTTGTTTTATATCCATATCACTTTTCCTGTATTCTATATGGAAGCAGAATCTTGAATAAGAAGGGTGCAAGATGTCTCTACCCCAGAACAACTCTAAAATTGGTGGGAAGGATACTTAGTCATCCACATGGCAGAAGGGGGCAGAAGGCTGCATATATGCTTATGCCGTGAGTTATTAACAAAGTTTAGGTCACTCATGCAGCTTTTATGTATTACTATTGTTTACTGTGAAATGTCCATTTTCTATCATTTAGTATTCTGAAATACGTGGCACATTTTTAAACAAGAATTTGTAACATACTTACCTGTTGAATTTAGCCTCTTTTTGTTCTCCTGAAGCAACAACACTCTTAGCGTATACAAACCTCATATATATTTTAAATTTGAGCTTGCTTCATAAGCGTCTGTCCTGGGTTTGGCAGTAGCAGTCGTTTTTCTCTTTCTTGGTAGCCGGTGTGGAGCTGTGTTTTTTGACTTTCGGCTTGGGAACAGTGTTGATAACACCGATGTTTTGGTTACTGCTTAGTACATTTTGGTCTGGCCAAGGACTTTCTGAGTCTCATGCCCTGCCAGGGAGGAGGGTAAGCCGGGAGGGAGCAGAGACGGGGCATCTGATCCAGGCTGACCAAAGAGGTATTCCATAACATAGCACATCATGCCTGGAGGTAAAAAAACCAAAAAACTGGGGGCAAGAACCAGGAAGAGAGGAGTTCACAGCTCAGTCACCGGGTGGTGAGCATTTGTATCCTCTTCCCTTGTATTTTCCATGGTCATTATTGTTATCGGTGGTAGCAATAGTGATTTGTGTTATACCTTAGTTATTGGACTGTTCTTATCTCAACCCGTGGGAGTTACATTCTTTTGATTCTTCTCCCCATTCCCCCCCCCCCTTTTGGAGTGGGTGGGAAGAAGGAGGGGGAAGTGAATGAACAAAACTGCTTGTTTTACAGCTTAAACCACGACAGCTCTTTTAGGAGGGGGAGGTGAGTGAACAAACTGCGTGGCTGATTTACAGCTTAAAACACGACAGCGTCATGGCTTTATATTTATAAAACTAAAAGGGGAAAGGGGCGGCACCAGGAAGAGCGACACCAGCCCTGACTGGTTAAAACCTGCTCCAGGGAGTGAGAGAGATCTGGAGTGCAGAGAACAGGGCAGGTTTGAGGCAGTTCGCGCTGGCAGGCGAGTGGGATGGTGTACATTCGATGCATGACCAGGGCCCGGTCCGCGAGCTCTGCTCTGGCTGCCCCAGCTTTAGCCAGCATAAGCGCCTAGACAGCGCCTATGAGAGGGGGGGCTGCAGCGGATAGCTCGGGGTGTTGAAAGAGCCTGCACTGCTCTCCTGAGAAGGTGCACAATGGGTGGGGCTGCACTCGGTACTCCCTGGTGGAGATCCTCCTGCAGCAGGGGCTGAGCTGCGGGACAGTGTCAAGAGGCTGAAAGATGTGGCGGGAGCTGAGAGGACGCAGCACTGCTTGCTCCAGGACCAGACTGCATGGAGGCCTCAAGCGTCCACAGTGGCCAAGAAGAAAAGGATGCCGCTAACACAGGAAGCTGGGAAACAGTAATAAAAAAAAAAAAAAAAAAAGGAGGAAGAGGACCATTAAAAGCAAGGGGCTTCCTCCTCCTAAATCTGTTGTCCCCACCCAGAACCACTTTGCTGTCCTGCAGGGGGCTGAGGAGAAAGCACACTGACACCAGGAACAACTGGCTGATGCACTGGTAAAGAAGATCACTGCTGGTGCTGTCAGGAAAAAGCGTTGGGCTGTAGTAGTAGGGAACTCTACTCTGAAAGGAACAGAGGTGCCCATCTGTTGACCTGATCCAGTCTCAAGGGAGGTGTGTTGCCTTCCAGGGGCTCGGATCAGAGATGTTGCAGAGAAGCTACCTGCTCTAGTCAGTCCCACTGACTGTTACCCACTTCTAGTGATCCATGTGGGTGCTACTGATATAGAGAGCAGTAGCCCAGAGAACATAAAGAACTACAGACCTCTGACAGAGGTGGTCAGGGGCTCTGGAGCTCAGATTATCTTTTTGTCAATTCTCCAGGATACAGGACAGGACCTTAAAAGGGCTAGGAAGATTAGCTAGGTTAATAAATGGTTAGAAGGGTGGTGCCATAGTCAGGGGTTTGGGTACCTTGAACACGGGACTCGATTTAGTAGTATGGATCTACTGAGGGCTGGTGGAGCTGCTCTGGCAAAGAAAGGGAAGTGTAGATTTGATAGGAGGCTTTCCAGACTGGTCAAGGATGCTTTAAATTAGATGTGTTGGGGGAAGGGGTCATCATTCCATCCCAACACACTCAGTCACTTGACAGCATCCATAATAAATGTTCAGAGCAATGTAGAGATACCCCAGCTGCTCAAGCCAATGAGCCAGCTTCAATTGGAGCTCAGCTCAGATGCCTCTATACAAATGCCCATAGCATGGGAACAAACAAGAGAAATTAGAGATGTGTGAATGACTGCAAGGGTATGATATCATAGGCATCACAGAAACATGGTGGATTGGCTCCTGGTTACACAATAAGCAACATCCATGAGTTTCTCTCTGTTGTGTTTTGTTTTGATGGGGTTTTTTTTCTTCTTAAGATTAACATAAGCGTTTGGTGGTTTCTGAATATTTCATTTAGCTATTTGTCTTCTGTATAAGAACATGTAATGAATCTTAAATAATTAATATATTTTTTAAGGGAGGTAAACAGACATATTCTTATACTTAATTTTAAATTTACATCTTACAACAGGAGTACTATTCCAGAGTCAAAAATTTTGAAAACATTTAAGTTTGATGGTATCCAGTCATTCTTAATTTCTGTTGGCATCAGTGTATCTGGGGAAAACAAGAAAAGGTCAGTGTTGGAATGTATTGTGCTGTTCAGCATAACAAAACACTGTGATACCATTCTCCAGGCTTTCCTTCATAAGTCCTCTTTATGTCATTAAGACAGTTATTGAAATAGGCATTACTTAGCTTCTAGTGCTTGTTAGCTTGTTTTATTATCAAGATAAAAGCAAAATATTTTATTAGATGTGGTGTGCATGCAAAACGGATCAAATGTAGGTAACTGTGCTGAGAATAACTGAGCAACAAAACGCCTACTCAGGGTCATTTCAGTAATATGGTTTACTTTCAGCTTTTGCTGTTGGTGGTTTGTGTGGTATTTTTTTTTTTTAGTTGCAAGTGCCATCAGGAGAGATTTTAATGGTTGAATAGACAGACTGTGTAGTTTTCAGAAGTAAAACCAAAATGAGTGACTTCCCTTAGTGAGACATTAGAAGGGTCACTGATAATTAATCTCTACTAAATGACTGCTTAGTGTGGTGATAACTTAGTCACCTTAGTGACTGAGGTGGACTGCGGTTTCATTCAGAGACTTCCAATTTGATTGTGTGTAGGCAGTGGGAAAAAATGACTGAATGTAACTTCTCAGCTGGCTTGGCAATAATTGAGCTGGAGGTAGGAAAAAAAGAGGCAAGTGTAAGGCTTCTGTTCCTGTACTTAATTATTTAAAAAAGCTGCCTAATTGTAAGCTTTATCTCTGACAGTTGTCAGATGTCTTCCTGCAAGTGAAGATCAAAAGGAATAATTAGTATGTAGCCTCTTTGTCCCCCTGGCTAACAGAATTATTTTTTTTTTATCTGCTAAAATGTTAATTGACAAAGTCCTTAATGGAAGGCAGTGATTTTCTCAGGTGAAAGTTTCTTTTCATTTTATCTAATTCTGTCAAGTTCTGGTTTTCAGACAAGTGGAAGAGTAAGAAAAACTTGCCTTTGTGTAATTTTTAGCATAATTTCTTCATCAAATTGACTAAAGGCTCCAACTGTGAGAGAAATGTTTCAACATAGTTCTTCTTTTATAATGCAGAACAAAGACATCCCTACAAATGTGACTTCAAGCTTTGAAAATATCAATAATTTGTGAATTCCTTATTCTTTTCCTCTTTTATTCCTAATTAAAGCCTTAGTTGGCTCCCAACACTGAGTATCTTGGACTCAATTCCTATCTGAAATATGCAAATATGTGGGTTAATACAGCTTCTAGATAAAGCAGTTAATACTTCACATATCCATAACTTTAAAAATTGGGAAAGCAAGAGGAGTCACACAGTTCCCACAGGGAATTGAGGATTAATGGGAGGGAGAATGAAACACCTGTAGTCAGTGCAGAAAGGTGAATTCCTCAGGCTTGGTTTTGCACTTTAGTTTAGACAACCTTGCTTAAAATGTCTGTGCAGCAAGCGAATCACAGGTGACTGAAAAAGATTACAGACCATCTAAGTGTAACACTACCTCCAGTAACATACAATGTCTCAACCACAGAAGTCTGGAAGGTGCTAAGCTTGCTCAGGCACTTCAACACTCTTATTTGCAACAACATTATTTTGCCTGAACCCTCAGCTTTTGCCTATTCTGGGTTTTCACAGTTCACCCAAGTCTAGTGGAAGGTGTCTCTGTCAATGGCAGAAGGTTTGGAACAAAATGATCATAGAATCATAGAATAGTTAGGGTTGGGAAGGACTTTATGATCATCTAGTTTCAACACCCTTCCCATGGGCAGGGACACCTCCCACTAAACCATGCCGCCCAAGGCTCTGTTCAACCCCACCTTGTACACCACCAGCGATGGAGCATTCACAACTTCCCTGGGCAACCCATTCCAGTGCCTCACCACCCTTACAGTAAAGAATTTCTTCCTTATATCAAATTTAAACATCCCCTGTTTAAGTTTGAACCTGTTACCCCTTGTCCCCTCACTACAGTCCCTAATGAAGTGTCCCTCCCCAGCATCCCTATAGACAGTCTTCAGACACTGGAAGGCTACTATGGGGTCTCCACGCAGCCTTCTCTTCTCCAGGCTCAACAGCAGCAACTTTTTATCTTCATATGGGAGCTGCTCCAGTAACCTGATCATTCTTGTGGTCCTCCGCTGAACTTGTTCCAACAGTTCCATGTCCTTTTTATGTTGAGGACACCGGAACTGCACACAATACTCCAAGTGAGGTCTCACGAGAGCAGAGGGCCAGGATCACCTCCTTTGACCTGCTGGTCACACTCCTTTTGATGCAGCCCAGGAAGGAGTTGGCTTTCTGGGCTGCAAGAAAACACTGCTGGGTCATGTTCATTTTCTCATTGAACAACAGCCCCAAGTCCTTCTCTGCAGGGCTGCCCTCAACCTCTTCTCTGCCCAACCTGTAGCTGTGCCTGGGATTTCTCCTACCCAGGTAGGACCTTGCACTTGGCATGCACCTGACAGGCACTGGTGGTGGGGTCAGAGGGAAGAGAACATCAGAAATCATAAGAAGAGCTTAGTCACAGAAAATTAGCAGATGCTAGAGCATAACCCAGTCCCTACATACACCCAGTCCTCAGGTTCCTTACCATGGTGCAGATTAAATCTTGTGAAGATTTTTATAATGGGATGCATCTTCTTTCCATGTACAGATTGTTCTCATATATTTTAAGTTCTGCCTGGAAATACGCTTACTCTCAAGAACCTAGAGTAATTTTGTCAAATTTTTTCTCAAGTCTCAGATTCCTGAGATTGAAAACTCTATGATTGAAAGAGGACAGAAGGTTGCTGTTTGTACATGCAGAAAGCCATGAAAATATGACTTGAATATATCTTAAAAGCTTAAGATACAGAAAGCATGTCAAAGTCATATTATAAACAAGAATTCCTCATAGTCTGTAAATACAAGTGCAAATGTTCTCCTCATTTATTTGTACATATGTTGTTCCTGTATGTGCATACACACATGCACATGCAAATATGTGTCTTTTTAAAGTAGGCATTTCTGTTTTGAGTATTTTGAGTTCCAACAGCGTTCTTACATTCAAGAGATGTTTTTATATGGGTAACAAATTGGTGTTTATAGACGGATTTTAAACAAGTTCAAGTGAATGATTCAACAGAAATGAAATAAATCAAAATCCCTTTTGGTTCCACAAAAGAAATCAAATAAAACCATACACACATTTGGTTTTCCTTAATTTAAGTCTTAATATTTTTAATCTTTGTCTTCTTTACATCTTTTTTTCTTAAGTTACATTTCAGTTATGACAGTTGTCTTCAGTTACCATTTTTAGTCCTATTTGCTGCACCCACCGTTATTCAGTTAGGCTGTTTTTTTCTGAACCAAATCCCACTGAAAACCTTTGTAATTTGTTCTTTCATTTTCTGTTTCCTTCAGAGCTGATGAAATGTAATATAGTCTGGTGAGCCAAGTGAGTTTGCATAATTCATGACCACAGAAACTTTCTGGATAATTTCTATTACCTTTTGCTTTCAGAAGTAATCAGTGGCACATACCATTAGTAGTTCTTTTGTATCAATCCATTCATCATTTATAACTTGTCCGTTATACTTCATTCTCTTTCCTCCACTGAGGACAATGGCAACAAGTCCACTCCTAAGTCTCCCTTCATGTTTCACATTATTTTGCCAAATTCATATTGATATTTGGATGACAAAGGGAAATTTAAGTTTGGGCAACTAATGTAATTTTGTCTTATTATGAAGCCACTTTAGTTCTTGGGAGGCATCCAGAATTCAGCATGTGACCGCTCCTTTTCATATCTTTAATATTTGTGTTTAAATGCACATACATAGTCCAACAGAAGTAATCAAGAGCAGCATGAAAAGTAGGTTTTGTACAGCAGAAAACCAGTACTGATGCTTTCAGTTATATAGTTTTAATTTTTCCAGACACCTGCAGTTTGTTGTGGCACTACTCAAAGTGCATATCTTGTGCTTCATTGTCAGTAGCTTTATTGTTCAATCCTTTCATCTGGACAGCTGTTTTGAATGGATTACAAGGACTTGAAATGGACTCTTTCCCTAGAGAACTTTTCCCTCTAATCTGTAAAGACATTCAAGTATTCTTCTACCTAGTTTGTAACTGTACTTTACATCTTGACAGAAGCTGCATAATTTGATTTATTTATTTTAAAGCTAAAGCTGTCAGTTTAGTGAAATACCAAGGGTCATGATCACCTGTGGTGAAATCTGTGAGTTAATGGAGCTGTATTCACTTATACTCAGCTGAACTTGGCGTAATTCCTGAAATACAGTCATGCAGAGGAACAGAACAGAGAGTAACAGTTTAATATAAGGAAATTGCATTGAAGCTACAAGCTACCTGGCGTGTAAAGTTCTACAAATAATTAAAGGTAGCCCTTCAAAAGTGTGATGGGAATTTAGGTGACCTACACTTAAAAAACTGGAGGGTTTATAGCGTTGTCATAGGCATATCCTTAGATAAAAGCTTAAGTCTTGGTCTCATCTATGGAATATACAGTATTAGATAAAAAAAGTATTAGATGGGGTCACATAACAGTAACATTTAAATGAGGCTCTTACCATCCCCCTCAAGTGGGCTGGTGACTGATAACATCATAGTTCAGTAGCCTAAAATGACAGAAATTGGTTCGACTGTGGGTCTTGTTGTTCTCTTCATGCATCTCACTGATAACATCTCCTTTGTGCTGACACAGGCATTCATTCAGACGTGCATTACCCTGGGAACAGATTTGGGTTAAAACTGTTTTGAAGAGGTTATTTCTCAATATATGTTATTTTGCTATTCCAGTTCATCTTGTGGCTTTGCAAACACCAGGCAGTGGCACTCAGAAGAAGAGCTTCACAGCAGTAGGAGAAAGCAGCTCAGAATAGGGGCAGCAAAGGGTAAGACTTACAGTTTTACAAATTCTGGCTCATTCTTGCTTGAGGAGCTTGTTAAACAACATAATCAGTCATAACAGTTTCATTCTTTGCTGTGTTATTCCATGATCTATTCAAGACTTGAAGATGTTTTTAATTCTCTCTGAATAAATCTTTTGTCTCAAGTAGCTCTTATACAGCAACATATTATCACAGAACAGCATCTGAACAGTGATCTGACTTTCTTTTTTTTCTCCTCCTCAGTCTCTTTACTTAAGAATACTCTCCTCTTCTACTCCCCTGTTAAATCAATTTTTTTTGATATCTTGACAGAACATTGTAATACATATTTTTCCTTCTCTTATTTTAATTTTCCTTGAGAAAAAATAATTGGCAATGCAGAAATAGATATGGTCATTATTTGGAAATAAAATAAGACCAGACAAAAGCACTGAACAGTGAGAAAATTGTAAAATAATATTGTAACCCTATGCCTGTGTGCACATGTAAACTATTTAATTTATTTCTCAATTAGTTTGCCTGTTTTTTCTAAAGTGTTTCATGTGAATTTTGTATTTTTAACCATTGAGATATGGGATAGTGAATGACACTGAGTACCGTTACTTTAAATATTATGCAGTTCTTTCACCTTCTAAGGAAATAAATTTCAGACATTTTTAGTGACATTTCACTTTGCTAGTCCCCTAAGCAGAGTGAAAAAAAATAAATCTGTGATGAGGAAAAAAAGAGGGTGAGAGAATATCTGAAATTTTCAATTACTATTTCTGGTAAAATATTTTTCAAAAAATTAGATAGATTACCTTGAAAACAATCTGAAAGTATTTGATTTTGAGTGCTTCTGAAATTTGCCTGTGCAATTTCTTAAACAGAAGCCAATAATCAAATGCAGTAAAAAGTGACAAGATATTGAGGCCCCAGTTATACATAACAGAGGAGATGATAAAATTCTAGAGAGCATATTCTGAGTCCTGTGATTAGTTTCAAATATGATGTGGCGCTCAAGAATACCAGTCCTTACCTTTGTGCGTTTTGTATTGTGTATACATCAAAAATAGGGGCGGTAAGCTTCGGATTTGTTTTTGCCTATAGGGGTTTGTGTTTTCACACAAGTATCTAATCAAGTAGTTTAAATACAGGCAACTGAGAACTTCATATAAATAAAAATGCCTTCTGGAGTTGTGGGTGGTTTAGTGCAAGAATGCAAAGGTAAGAATTCTTAATAGCTCTCTTTTGGACTTGCACTGTGAATAAACATGCCCTTTGACTTCTTGGCGCTTACTGTTTTTCTCTACCTCTATGCCTCTTCATGGGTGTCCTGGGTTCAGCAGTAGCAGTCATTTCTTTCTCCTTCTTAGTAGCTAGTGCAGTGCTGTATTTTCGACTTTCAGTCTGGGAACAGTGCTGATAACACCGATGGTTTTAGTTACTGCGCAAATGTTTAGTCTGACCAAGGACTCCCTGAGTCTCACACTCTGCCAAGGAGGAAGGGAAGCTGGGAGGAAGCAGCAACAGGACACCTGATCCAAACTAGCAAAAGAGGTATTCCATACCACAGCGTGTATGTGCCCAGGATGTAAAAACTGGGAGCAGGGATCCAGAAGAATTAGCTCACTGCTGAGTTGGGATGGTTACCGGTTTGCAGGTGGTGAGCAGTTGATTTTTCTCCCCTTGCTGTTTCCCTTGTCATTATTATTACTGGTAGTAGCAGCAGTGTTTTGTGTTATAGCTTAGTTACTGGACTGTTCTTATCTCAACTCATGGGAGTTACATTCTTTTGATTCTCCTCCCCATCCCCCTGGGAGTGAGAGGGAAGAAAGAGGGAGGAGTAAGTGAGTAAACTGAGGGAGTTACAGCTGGGCTTAATATGCAACAGTGAGAGAAAAGTTTTGTTTTCTCTTTCCATGTTGCTTGTTACCCTGACTCTTTTTCACTGCTAAATATTAGACTGCTGTCTTGTTCTGCACAATCTATTCCTGGATACCTTCTGACTCTCAAGCCATACTTCTCTGAGTATCTCCACCTCTTCTTTTCTAGACTTTATAAAGTTTTCCGATAGCTGGATAGTGATGTTCTTGATAGCATATATCTAACTAAGTTGAAGTTAGAGCAAAGTTCAGTGAAACTTAAAGTGAAGAGATCCGGCTCATCTGGGCTTGAAATGTTGCAGTCCACTTTTATTCTATTAGGATCAACATAAAAATAATCACAATCCATCATGAAGGAAAGTTGCTTTGGAGATGCCTATTTTATCTTCATATTGTTTATATATCTAAATCAATGTAAGGACGGAAATGACAATATGCAAAATATATAATTTCAAATAAACAAGTTTGTTGTTTGGGTTTTTTTCTGTTTTTTGGGGTTTTTTTTTTTTTTTTTTGTCTGTTTGGTTGGTTGGTTGGTTGTTATTTTTAAATAGAGTTTTATTTTTATTTCCCCAGGACACATGAGCTCATTGGTTGAAGTCCCTACAGCCCATAATTAGTGAATGCCATGATTGTTGTGGGTCCTTCAGCTGTAGACAGAAAAATGTTCTGAGTTTTATTCTCAGTTTGCTATTCTTGGAGGAGTATTGTTCAGAGGCTGCTGAAGGTGAAAGAGTAAGGTAACAGGATTTGCTGATAAGTGAAATTTAACCATGCATTCATGTTTTTTAGTTTTAGTAAGACATTTTCATCTAGCATTGAGGTCTTATTTGAATTAGCGGTGTTATCAAACTAAATTCCCCTTGCATAGAGAGAATCTTTTCATGCTGTGAAGGCAAAATTTAGTCATTTTCCAGCACAGTGTGGTCAAACATTTAATTTTGGTGTTTTTTTGTTTGTTTTTTTTTTTTTAGTAAAACCTCATAATCTTAGGATACTAATTTCCCTGTCATGGTTTCAAAAGGAATACTATAAAAAAAGCTATATTATTTGATTGATACAGTAAGTGAAAACATTGGCTAGGATATATGGAGACACTGTAATAAAAGTTTTACTGTTTCAAACAGAGTTCTGGTCTAACTAGCAATCTATTATGTTCAATTAATCAAATCCTGAAAGAACATTTGCCTTATTAAGTGCCAGTGCACCTACCACAGGCCTTAGAGACAAAAAAAAAAAAAAAATGCTCTTTTGATCTTGTGACTGTTAGGACGTGGAAACATGAAAGGGTTGCAGAAAGGAAGAGGGTGCCATGTATTTTAAAACAGGGAATTAACTGAAAAATCATACTGAAGGTAATAGTTTGCACCCTTCCCAAACATACTGTATTTGTCACTGGTTTTGTGCTTTTATGCTGAAGAACAGCGAAAAAATTTAACTTCTTGAGGAAATTCCTTTCATGTTCCTTCCTGGGGCAGTATTAGATCCACTCCATGCTTGAGCAGGGCTCTGACTAGGTGCTATGTAGTGAATGAAACCACAACACTGATAGACATCTGCCATGGGTTCAGCAGTAGCAGTCATTTTTCTCCTTCTTGGTAGCTGGTGCAGCACTGTGTTTTTGACTTGTGGC
>JANRGW010047600.1:0-26670 GCA_024733675.1 Psilopsiagon aymara
TGCCAGGGATGGGGCAGCCACAGCTTCTCTGGGCACCCTGTGCCAGCGCCTCAGCACCCTCACAGGGAAGAACTTCCGGAGGTATTTTAAGCACTGCATTTCTCAAAGCTAAGCAACTACTTGAAAAATAGCTAAGTGATACAGTAATAGTGTCAGAAATGACCAGAACTGCTTTTCTATCCCACTGGCAGTGACTGGGACAGCTTTTGGCACAGAACAAAGCGAAATATATCCTGAATTAGCCCTTCCCACGAATGTATCTTCGCAGATCCTTCCCACCCAGTGCTAGTGCAGCTTCCCTCAGCTCTGCAAGCAATAACAGTGTGAAGTTGCCAAGAAAACCAGCTGAAAACCCTTTTCTCTCCCTGCCCCAGCAAGAACAACGCAGCCACAGAAAACTATTGCATGGAAAAACTTGCAGTTAATACCTGAACCAGGAGTTCCAGCTTCCTGTCATCGAGGAGGTGCACTTGGCATCTGCGGCCCTCCGTCATCTGCAAGAGAGAAGAGACACGTGTGTCAGAGTGCTTTGCTTTCCAGCCTGGCACGTGGAGCCTTTCATTCACCACAGTGCTTTCAGTCTGTGGTTTGTGTTCTGGTCTTGGGCTTTTTCCTTTCATTAATCCCCCTTCTTTTGGCCCCAGGGAAAGAAAAGGCTGGAAGGAGCAAAAGGAAAGCCACCCTGGTAGCTGTCATGGAGCGGCTGCCAGGAGGAGGCTGTTCCAGCTTGGAAAATGGGGCTGTTTGCAGCATAAGGGCCCCAGCGTTTCATACCAGAGCCTTTGGCTTCACAGAGCAGCTTGGCCAGGAGAGGAAACACCCAGGCAAGTGTCCCCAAGTCCCTCAACAGCCGTGAGTCAAGGTACTGCAAAGCAAGCCAGGGCCATGCTGACAGTGCTCCCTGGGGTTGCACCAGCTGCTCCTTTGGCCTTGAATCCCAAAATGGGCTTGTCCTACTTGGGGTGCCCTATTTATCATGATACTGGTGCAAAAGTGCTTCCATACAGGTCAAGTTTATTACAGGAGTTAACAAATAATAGACTTCCTGGCTCCTGCAGGTTGAGTGCTAAGAAATAAATGAGCCATGGCCTGAGGAAGCTCCTCTACAGTTGCTCAAGCCCTTTCCTGTCTCTCCTCTTGCAAAGAGCACCATTAAGGGAAGGAGCAACTTTGCTTTGCAGTTACAGATCCCAACTCAGCCCTGCAAAGCCCTTCATCGCTCACAAGCACAGTCCCACTATCTGCTAATGGGATATGGGCTGCCTAAGCCTCTCTGGCTTTTGGAAATCCCTTCTTCAGCATGACTTAGGCAGCATACAGGCATCCTCCCTGCTGTGGGCTTGCCCCATGACATTCACACATGTCTGGACCCAAAGCAGAATGGACCCAGCTTAGCCCCACAACACGGCTCAGCCCCACCACTCTCCAGCCAAGGCACTTTCCTGAGCACTGCAGGGATCCCCAGCTTCATTTAATGCTATCTTTTGCCATGGCAAGTCCTAAAGCATCACCATAATGGAGCAGAGGGTCCACAGGAGACTGGCAGGGGGAGTACAGGCTGCTGGAGAGGTGGCTGCCATAGCACTGCATTTCTGCCCTTATCCATCACCTCTCCCCACCAGCGCCAGCTGAGCTAAGCCCCCAGTGCAAAGCCGCCTTGCAGAGATGTGGGCTCAGGGGGTTAGCTGAGGACAGCTCAGCTTCCTGCTTTAGCTCTGCGGGTTAAAAATCACCCGCTTTTGTGGCTTGATGGGGCTGGATGTGCTGGCATCCATGTGGTGTTTGATGTCCATCAGCTTCACCCAGTCAAGAGCCATTGCCATGGGATCTGCAACACTGACCATCTCCAACAGCATCCCCCTTGCCATGTCACCTCTCGGCTCTCCTGGGTGCTCCTGCCTTCCTTCTTCCCAGCTCTGTCCCACATTCATCTCCCCCTTTCCTGGGACCAGGACAGACCAAGTCTTACCCTGGCCCTGGCCTCTTTCCCATAGCAGAAATTCAGATGTGCCAAACCCTCTATTGAGCCTCAAGCTGGTCATGTGAGATACAGAGTTTATTATGAGACAGCTTCAGTCAAAATGAGCTTCTCCCTTCAACTCACTCCAAAGTTGCAATCCTGGAATGCACAATCCCATGCGATCCAAGCAGACTTTATCCCTGTTGTTATTCACACCAGCACGCCACTGGAGCGTCGTGCACGCTAAATAACATTGCTTCCCTTCTCATTTTCCATGAGCACAACTGGAGCTCTGGCACTGCAGCCAAAGGAAAGCCTTATAAAACAAGGCTTCTCATAAATGTCATCCAGTTACCGCCATGGCAATAAATTATCCTGCTACAAGGGTTTCATCCGGTAAGTAATGTTATGCAAAATATGGCTTCTCATAATGTGTATTGCTTGGTGAGTGAGATTTTTTCCATGTATTAAACAGCTTTCAGTTCAGCTGCAAAGTTGCCCCAGGGGCTCACGGAAGGGCTTTGCAATGGTTTGCCCCACTTGGACTAAGAGTTATATGGGTTGTGATCGCACGGGTGCAGGGAACCACAACCTTGCTCTGCTTCAGCATCTCTCCATCCTCTTACTGTCATATGTCTGTTGTGTCCCCAAAATACTCATTATACAGTGATATTCCAGTTTTAATATGAGTTGACTTAAGGCAAGAGACAAAGCAGTGAGCTTATTGTGGTGGTAACACATGATGTCAGGGATGGAAACACAGTCTGGCTCTCACTTATTATGCCCCATCTATGGAAATAAGTTGATATAACATAATAGGTTGATATAATATAACAATTGAAATAAGAATACAAGGAGGTGAAAAGAGGAAGAGGAAATATTTTCTGAGGTATTTGGCTTAATGCTTTAGTGTTTCAGCAAAGCTGTGTGGAGCTTCTTTGGTTTTCCACTCTTTCCCAACCCATGGCTTCGTATCCCCTTAGCGCTTTCACTGATTAAGGAAATCCCAGATGCAAACAGCTGGTAACATAACATATCTGAATAAAGTGAAGCTCTGAAATGCAGCATGTTATGGTTGCCTGATTGCAAGGCTTTTCATGAACATCACCTGCAGAAAATGAGGAGGGAAAGCACACTGCTTTCATGTCTGCTTGTCCCCAGCAGTTCTGTTCATCAGCAACTTGGCTGTCAAAGACCACAATCGTGTTCATAGTTTGGTGAGGCAGTGTATGAGCAAGGCGTGCACTGCATTTCTTTAGTGCCACCTTGTTTCTGTGCCTCTCAGTGGTTTCAAGGCTCATGCTACAGTCTAATGACCCCAGTTGGTGGCCTGCAGGCTGCTTCTACCTAGGCTTTTCTGCACAAGAGAGGGTGAAGAGCTGCTGCAGGAGCTGGAAAGCCTTCGTGGGGAGAAATAGATCCAACACTGGCCCCTGCTCCCAACCCCAGGTAGCAACACAGACAATAAAGGAACTTCTGACTTTGTCTTAGCTGATAGCTTGAAGCTCAGACCACAGTGTATGTGGCTGGCGATGTATGGGACCACAATGTATTGGGCTTTTCACTTCCCTTACAACGATGCTTTGCAAGAGAAAAAAAGTAGACAGGCTTCCTGCTTGATATAAGCTAAAATATGGATGGTCCTGCCCTCCCTCTTTTCTGTTTTATTATTCCACCAGGTGTCTGCAGCCCACACTATGTGCTTTTTTGCATCATCAGATCAATACAAACTCTGCTAGTTTGTCAGAGCAAGAAATGGGAACGTTTCAAAGCACAGTGAGAAGGAACTGATTTAGCACAGTCTGTCTGGGTGAAAGATGCTGCTTTGCACATTGGCTGATCTGCACTATCTGCTGCTATGCAATGGATGGGGCTGTGGCCAGCTCTTGGGCTGGCAGTCAGGAAACTTTCTGCTTCCCTATGTAACCACAGAAGAGAAATCAACACCAAAGCACTATAGACTGGAAAATGGGAGCAAAAGGTCACGAAGCATGAGCTGAGCCGCACCAGAGTTTAGATGGAGATTGACTACAACTAATGAATCAAGATTCTCCTCTCCCAAGGCTCCTACCCAGAGAAGGATGGGGGGAACTGATAACTAACAGGCATTTTGCTTTTCACTATGGAAAAGCAAAATCATAGCAAAGAGGCAAGAAGCAATGGCTGAGCAGAGCTGTTGGCAGAAGTGAAGAACTCTTTATATGGCAGGGAAGCAAGGGAGCTTGCTCTTGATCAAGTCCTCTTGATCAAGAGCTCAATGAGTGAGTTTTCCTGTACAAAAACAGCCTCCCAGTTTCCTTCTGGAGGGCAAGAGCCCTCCACCCTAGCTCCAGAAAGTAAAAAGTCAGGTATTTATTTCAACCTACCAGTTTAGATGCCCTTGATACTCAAAGCAGAGAGAACTTTCAGACATTTCAAATTAAGGCAGTTCCTAGGGGCTCCATAGTTATGCCTGCTGCTTGCTCAGCCGGGATGCTGTATCCACATCAATTCCCCAAATTCCCCATGCTTCTCAGGACGTGTGAAGAGGTGGGACTGTGTTACACACTCCTGAGTGCTAACAGTTCATCCATATGGCAGGGAGCTGCACACGCGGGGTGTGAATATGGGCCACGTGCCCTTCATGGGCCAGACTCATCACGAACTCAGATGGAGATTATGCACCAAAATCAGAACAGATTTTATTCTTTTTTTCCCAAAGCAGCTGAGATCATCACATTTTTCTGACAAATCTGCCACTTCTCTCACTGCCTGCACATGCGTGACCCTGAGGGCCTGAAGAGCTCAACACAAGTGCTTGCAAACAGCTCTGTCGTTTATATACACGAGTGTGTAGACTATGGATAATATATCCTCAATACACAAACCCAGGAAGTGCTTGTAAGGCACACATAGATCTGGAGCAGTGTGTTTGGGTGGATGAGCAAGGCACACTTACTTTCTCTGCTCTTTGGCTTCCGCACCTTGAGGATGGGAAAACTGGAGCTGACCTCCTTGGCGAAACTTCAGTAACAACAAGACCTGACACGTATGCTTGTTCAGTCTAATACAGGGATGCTACAAAAGGCAAATCTTTCTGGTGGTTACTCATGACATCTTACGAAATGTAGATGTTTTTCTCAAGGAAAGGACGTTTTAGTTACCTTTATCACAAAACTAAATCTCTTTGGAGGCTCCTACACAAATATTTACACAATGGGTTTCCTAGGGAAGGCCTGCTGGTGGTTGTTTTAATCTGTGGTTTGACTGCCCTCCTTTCTATCCATCGTTGCTGTAAAATTGTCTCAGAGAATCCTATAAGCTCTCCGTGATACAACCCAAAAACCCACACCATGCTCAGCTTATTCCCATGTGCCTGTCACTTCATCACTGAATTATCAGCAACTGCCTACAGAACTGCTCCATCCAACACAAACAGAGAAGGTGATGGGAGGAAACAGCTCCAAAGGGAACCTTTCCCTTTCAAAACCAAAAATCCCTCCTGGTGAATGCACTGTCACACTGAATAACTCAAAGGCATCAAATGCAAATTATGTTTACAACGACAGTCCTATAAATATCTACAACACATTTCATTAGCTGGTGACTGCAGGAATAGAGGACTATGGTGTATTCTTCCATGACTCAAATCAGAAATGGTAATTGGAGGCAGAATATTTCCTAAGTGCTCACTGCCTGTATAGGAGGCAATCACTGTGCTGAATGCACAAAAACCTGTGGCGCTTTGCCTGGGTTTGTACAGACCCATTGAAAGCAGATAAGGAGAGATGACAGCACACTGATTACAGTGAACTATTAGATTAAACATCCTGCTCCCACTTGACTGCTTCTTACTGACTTCTCATCCTGGCAACTCCTAAGCTTGTAGGGGGGGACACAAAGGGAGGAAAAGTAGTGTGGGTTTGACGTCTGCAGAGTTTACTTAGCACATGTGGCAGTACTACACTGCTGAATCGGGGGTGGTCTTGCGCTGACTATGCCTCTCTGCATGCCTGCATCCATCTCTCATCTCCTGTCCTACTTTGCAGTATCCTGAAGGAATGGATTATCTTTCTTTCTTATGCCATGCTTTCACAGAGCATCCACCCCAGTTGCTGGTCTGCACCTAATAAATTATCATGATGGTGACTCTTCACCACAATGAGCCATATTCAGGCAAGCTGGCTTCCACCTGAGCCTTGGTGGCTTGGAGCTCTAAGGATGGGGAGACGCTCAGGATAAACTGTTGTTTCTGAACAGAATGCTTATTTCTATCATTCATTTCCATGAGTCTTTCCTCAACTGGCAATGGGAAGTTGGGTTTTTAATATTATTCTCAAGAGGCAGAAAAATCACCTTAATTTGGCACGAGGATCCAGGCATAGGGAAAAAGGTCTGTACAGCCTGCCCTGTCCATAAAGTACAGCAGCAGAGTACCCATACCATGGGCTGAGCTTTCTGGAATAAGCCAAGATTTAAATACCAGTGTTTCTCACTACAATGCAAAGGAACCCTTTAGACACCACTTCTGCCATTCAGTTTTGTTCATGTGATGATTTCAGATTGGAAAGGCTATTTGGTGCTCTGGAACAGAAGAGGTTAGCTGTTAAGTTTTTTCCCTAGCAAAAGTATCCCACCCATATCCTCAGGCATCTGCCATCTTCTAGCAGTACTTATGTAGGAGAATGAAGATGTTGCATATTCAGGGAAATGGTATTTTCAGTATTCTCTTTCAAGGGAACCTGGGGGCAAGCAGAACTTTGGAGCTGAAAAGACGGACCCAGGAAAGATGCTGTAGATGTGGATAACAGCAACGCAAAGAGAAGTAGCTAATGGCTGATGGCTAATGTATAACCAGACTTCACCTTCTAATGAAGAGTGTGTTTCCCTGTTAAGGAAATGCTCTGAGGCTCTGTAAAATACATGCACAATCCATAGGTGGATTGAGTGGCCAGAAAGTTTAGGTCAACAGTGACGCAGCATCTCCCACAGGTTTAGTAGGACTGGAGGAACATGCATCATGTGCAAGGCCTTTGGCTTTCCCTGAAAGCCTCTTAATCTTACCCTTCAAAAAATCAATGTCTTTACCCATGGACTAGGGAATGGAGATGACATAGCTGAAACCATGGTTATAGATACAGCTCTCCACAGCCTCTCCTATCCTGCAGGAAGGGAGCCCTGCCATCCCTTGGAAGAGCTTGATGTTACCTGTAGCAAGGGGGATCTGCACAGGACGTGTGTAACAGGGGCTGCTTCAAGCATTGCGGTCACTTCTGCAAATGCTTATTTGACAGGAGAGGGAAAAATCAGCCTCAGCAATTAGAAAGCAAGAGTCCTCCTTGAGAAGCGGGGTGGGATGGTGTCAGCTGTGGTGTCACACTGTGAAAGGCGGGACCCAGCCATTGTGTGGACGCCAAGGGGGAGTGATGGGATAAAAATTAAGGCAAACTAAAGGCTGAGTGACCTGGTGACTTCCCTGTTTTGTCTTAAGAGCTGACAAAAGAGTTCCTGGCCTGCCCAAGGGCTTCTCGCTTCCTCCATGCAGTGCTTTCCAGCTTTGCTCAGGCTCCAGCATCACCCGGGGACATCTGCACAGGTTATTTCTCATGCTTCCTCTAAACAGTACTCAGCACAAGCATTCTGATTCAGCAAAGCACATAGCTGTGTCCATAAATCCCTTTTATTTCAGTGTGACATAAGCAAGTGTTTAAGTGGCTTACTGTATCAGAGCTGAAATGAAAAACCATCTCCTACAGTCTTAAGTCCATTTACAACATCAAGCAATAACTCTCAGGCAAACTTTAAAGTTGGGAATGCCGCGTCTTAACCTCAAAACACTTGGTGCTTGAGCCACGTAGTTAGAATTAAACCTAATTCCAATGCTGGATTTTAAACCAAGTGGGGTATTACCCACCAGACGCCTAAATCACTGCTCTGAGAGCAGCCAGCTTTGGAAGCCTGATTTCAGTTATATCCTGAGATAAGAAAGTCCTTTCCTGGACAGGCCAGCTTCCTCACTAGGATGGAGGTTGTGCTGGTTCATGTCACGTATTGTTTTCTTTCTTACAAATAACACAGATCTCAATCTTTTCAAATACAAAAGGAAGCAGAACATCTCACACCCTCCTTGCCGACTTCTGATGCTGGCGCAGGAGGAGAGGGCATTCCCAGTGCATACTTTTCACTACATTTAAGTCTTTTGCCCTCAAAACTCTTTCCATTCCCTTTCTTGGTCAGAAAACAAGCCACTTACCAGCTTAAAAACGTATCAGCTTCCAAGCATTATCCCCACTATTATGAGTGGAGAGTGTGGAGCTTTGATATGGTCGGCCAGAGCATCCTTGGGGCCTGGAGCTGACGCTGACCACAGGAAGGTGACACACTTCCAGTATTATTTGTTATTCTCACTGGCCACAGATATCTTAAACCCAACAGGTTTCCAACTTCTTCTGCAGTGTCTTGATAAACCTTGACTCAGCTGGTCAGTGGTGCAGGTGGCTCAACATGGACACCAGCTTCAGGCCAATGTTTTTAGCTCAAGAATATGCCAGAGCTCTTAAAACCTTGCTTCAAACTGGGATCCTGTAGCTCTTACCTACTTTTACCTGGGCATCCTACAGGAAGTAGGAGAGTGGCTATGGCAGCCTATGGCCTCATCCCACCTTAGGGACCTTAGGAGGATTCATGCATATGCCAAAGAAAAGCCCAAGGCTGAAAATGTGCCACTATCAATCAGTTAAAAAGCAGAGCAAAAACTAAGCCCCCCTCACCCCTGTGTTAGTAAGACCACAGGTAGACAATTTTCCTTGCTGTCAGTTTCCCAGATAACACCCAAGATAACTGCCCTGCATGTTCGCTGCTCCTGAGCTAACTCAGCTCAGCCAAACTGTGTGAAGGACATCTTTATTTTGTGAGCTTTTATCTTTTTTCCTGACAAGTGAACTTATTTTCTAGATAATAATCACTTTAAGGCAAGTTCTGTAGTTTCATCCCAGGTTTGCACATTATATACAAGGACCGTGACACAGCATTTGGGTTGCCCATCCCTAATGCAGCCCAAAGGAATAAATATCAGTGACAGAAGTGAAATGGGATGCTCAGAAGGAAAGAAGATATAGGAGCTCTGGTGTCTTAGCACAAGGACAAGCAGCGTGGTCCTGGGACAAGGTACTTCATCAACTGTTGGGCATAGATTTGCTTCAAGAAACCCACGATATATACTGGGAGGGTCTCATGTCCCCTTGAAGAGCTCTGTATTTATGCTGTGGAAACATACATTCACTTTGCACACAGGACATTGCATTTCCTAAGGGAAAAGGATCTGGGTTATCTGATAGGACAACCCTTTACCAATGATGGGAGCCACAGCCTTTTATGTCACATCAACTTCTCTGCGAGGACTCTTGGTCACCTTCTGGTTCATTCCCTATTATGTAGGGTGGCAAGCACCGAAAGTCCTCATCATGACAATGACCACGTGGCACTAAGGTATAGCAATAAATGAGTATTATTGTTTTTCCCAAAGATGCTAGCATGTCTGTTAGTCTCTCCTACATCAGACCTTTTTATTTCCTTGTAAACATACATAAAAGTGTAATTTTTTGGTACAGTTTCACACTTCAAACATGGCATATTTTTAGCAAACTCTTGCAGATATCACTCATTTGTGCATGCAGACAGGGTGGTAATTACATGAGAGCATCCAAGTCTTCTGGGAAAACACTTGCAGGAGGTTTGGTTTAGTTATAGAGAAGAGGACAATTTATTTGCTACTGAAACCAGTGTGATTTGCTGGAGGTAAAAAAAATCAATGTAGGTTCATAAGAAGATGACCAAAGTGACCCAAGGCCGGGGAAGCAGCAGTATGTGTGAAATATTTGTAAAGGACAAATTAAGATATATGGCTCAGTGTTCTTTAAGCACTCATTGAGTGTTTTGTATCTACAGTATCACAGCATTTGGAGGTGTGAGCAGTGATTGCCCAGATCAATGGAGCCAAGGTACTGGGCAGTGCATCACTCAGCTATTCCGTAACAGAGCAGGTCAATAGATAGCACTGAGCAGGGGTATATATAACACGTAATAGAAAACACACTTGCAGAAGTCATTCGAGATGTGGAAAACGCCCAAAGTAAAATGTTAATGTATACACAGAGTATGGTTTTGTTTTGGTTTTGGTTTTTTTCTTCTTGTTTTAAATAACACTCTAAGAACTGATATGCTTGCTATGGAAATGTATGTCACCGTGTTGTTTCCAGCCACCACTAACCAGTGGGTTTGATACACATTAGACATTGAGAGCCAGGCCTGTGGCTGGTGCCCTGGCTGGGCAGTGAGCAGTGGCTCTGCTTGGTGACATTGCTGGTGCTGGGTGGACATCATCCCCAACAGGGTTTTGCAGGGAGGACAGGGTGAGATGCGGAGCACACTCAAATGACAAGCAGCTGACTCATCCCCAGAGATGCAGGTGTTGTCAGAAATGAGCCCTGCCTGCAGAAGTCTGGTTTGGCCATTTCTGTTCCTGCTTCATCCTTATAGAATCACAAAGTGGTTTGGGTTGGAAAGGACCTTAGGATCATCCAGTTCCAACCCCCTGCCATGGGCAGGGACACCTCACACTAGACCAGATTGCTCCAAGCCCCTGTGTCCAACCTGGCCTTGAATGCTGCCAGTGATGGGGCAGCCACAGCTTCTCTGGGCATCCTGTGCCAGCGCCTCACCACCCTCACAGCGAAGAACTTCTGCCTTATGTCTACCTGAACTTCCCCTGTTTCAGTCTGAACCCATCACCCCTTGTCCTATCACTACAGTCACTGATGAAGAACTCCTCTCCAGCATCCTTGTAGCCCCCTTCGGACACTGGAAGCTGCTCTGAGGTCTCCAAGCAGCTTCTCTTCTCCAGGCTGAACAGCCCCAGTTTTCTCAGCCTATCTTCATATCTGTGCGGAGCAGGGCAGAGCTGGGGCTAGAGAACAGGGACATGCTCTGCCTGCACACCTAGATAGCTGAGGAGCATGAAGGGGTCCCACCTACCTGCTCTTGTCCTGATAGCTCCTGATACAGAGCAATTGTGCATCTGGTGAGGACTGGAGCTAAGAGTAGGCCCACTCTGGGCTGAAGGGGGGAAAACTGCCTCCAAGACACACAGCCTGTGTTTTTATACTCCCATTCATCTTCTGAGTAATGCCAGGATGTTGCATCACCTGTATTGAGGATGCTTTAGCTATTGGTGCAGCAAAACTGTGTCCTCTCTGCATCAGGGCACCTCAGAACATAATAAATATGAGCATCCTCTAACCTCTGCATAGGAGGAACCTGGAATAAATGCCTTGACTTGAGCCTGTCTGTGTATCAGATGATTCTGCCTTTTAAAAGCCAGGGAAGGATGTTCCTTTCTGGAAGAAAGCACACCAGCTCTTTAGTACTGTGCAGAATCGATGCAGAAGAGTTAAGGATGAGAAGTGAAGAGGGAACAGCTTGATGCAATGTCTGCAAACTCAGCGGCTGGATCTGATACCCCTGAGTCCCAAGCTCCCAGGATTCAATACTCATTCTGGAGCAGCCTTCAAGTACACAGTCAGCTGTGCCTGTGAGAGAGGGCTGAGAAAGTGAAGACACTTCCCAGTACCTTTAGATTTGCAGATTCCCCCCAGAATTGCCATTGGCGTCCCCAGAGCACTTCAGAAGTTCTGAGTTGCAGAACACAGTGCAAGTTATCTTCCAAACTGACTTTCCAACATGCTTGCACGCCAGTATGTGTGCACAAAGGAAGCACTGTATCTGATTACACATCCCCTAAATCATCCATGTCCCCTTGAGTGCCTCATTTCACTGGGAAATGAGTGTGTTTGCTGATCCATAAGCACACACATGGCAGCCACGTGTTGAGATGATGGGCATCTTCGCAATACCCTAGCTGGGGATAGCCAGGAGAGATGCTGAGCAAGGATAAAACTGGTTTTAAAGGTTGAAAGAGCTCCATCCCTGTTCCCCTCTCCGGGACAGGTACCACATGTCAGCTCCAGTATTGTACTGCTTTTCCAAGCTGCTGAGTTGATGTGGCAGCTTTCCACCCCTGTCTTGTCCTGCATAAACCCTGTGTGAAGGCAGCGGGGTCAGCCTGTGGCAGCTCCTCTATCTATGCAAAGCACTTCCCGGTGTGAAATAGCTCTGCTTGGATGGATGGGATGCCAAAAGCGCCTGCAGCCTTTGTGGTACAGCTGCAGCCACGTTTGGTCCCACGTGGGCAGGAAACCCAAGCAAGGGTGGGTTTATTTTGGTTGGGAGACGTGGGAACTTCTAAGAAGAGAAGCAAATATGTAATCTAAACACAGAGCGGGTTGGCAAGCCCCAGAGCCATTGTCAGCATGCTACGTGTAACATGCAGACGTGTACACAAAGGATTTCTGTAGCCAAAATGGGAATATCGACCTCTTTTTCATTTGCACCTATCTAGATTTGGAGTGGGCCCTTTTACAGTGAATTTGAGTAAAAAAAGGGTCACTTGTATCCCTTTTTAATGCCCTCCAGGGCTTTTCCCAAAGATTACTACACTAGTAATCATGAGCATCACACCACATCGCACCAGTGCAAGTACAGATTGAAAAGAGCACTTTGCTACCCACTAGTGATCTTTTCTTGAGGGTAGGACCAGCAACTGTTTAACACCACATAAAAATGTCTCACAGAAGCTCAGGACAAGAGCAGAAGGATGATGTATCTGTTAAGAAAGGAACAAGAAAGGGTTATAAGCGAGAACATGAAACTGGAAATCAGATGGTCCCTGTTCCAGCTTTGCACTTTAAAGCCGAGCAAAAGCTGAAGTCCTACTCCATCCCATGGAGATGCACCAGGGCTATGTGGCACTACACATGGTGTCACAGAGAAGTATAACACAGCCATGAAGCAGGGATATACTGTGAAAGGGAGGTACATCAGGCCCTTCTACTTATTCTGGCAGGCAGCCCACTAGAGCCTAACGTAGGCGAGGAATAAACCTTCAGGCTCCATGGACCTGCAAGTAGATGGAGTACAAAGGTGACTTGGAGCAAAGGGATGCAGGATCAAACCTTACATGTCTGCAATTCATCAGCATGAAAGTGCTCCCAGAAGCTTGTAGCTGATCAAATATCTGTCTGAGATCTCATCTTGGTGTCAGATCAGAGAAAAGCAAAGTCACTTTTGGTACTTGATGGGATTCGTCTCCAGGGCAGAAGACAGGGGCTCCAACTCATTGTGCAGCCTCAGAACACTGCTTCCTGGCTTTTTAGGAAATGGCACATATTGAGATTTACGGGAGGGATGGGGATTAATTTGTTAAAATTATAGAAGGAGAAATATTGGAGGCCATGCTGGGCTATCCACGGCTGGCTTAAGGGACCACAAGGCCAGGGAAAGGCTGGGACAACCTGGGATATGGAGCTGGAGGAGGCTTGCAAGCAAATCAACAACAGCTTAACCTTTTCAGACCCTGCTGCCTGCTGGGCTGCCGTGTGTGTTCTGCTTGTACCTCCAGCCACTGGAAAGGAACAAGCCAGCAAGGATGACTGGAGGTTAGCATTGCTGAGTGACCTTGGGATCCTGCTGTGCACACAAGCACAGAGCATCCTGCACTGAAGTAGGGGGACCCCGGGGTATCACTGTCACCTACTTTTACGGCTCACCCCACAGCACTGCCTCCCCCCAGGTCCCCAGGAGATGGGGCATTTGTGGGATGGCTCCAAGGTAGATGGAGATTTTAGGTGCAGCCTCAAACCTAGAGTGCTTGAATGAAACAGCAATCCCAGCATCCAGACACTCCTGTATAGTTCACAAGAAGTGGGTCACGCAGTGCCTTACTGCATAATCAGGGGACACCACTGAGCCCTGACCCCAAATTTGCTTGGTGTTGCATCAACACACTCCTTTTATACCTTCTCTGTGTCTCTTCCCCCTCTTGCAATGCATGACCCTTCCTTCCCCCTTGCAGTCCTAGCAGAACGGGGCTTGAGAATTCAGTTGCTCCCCAGCCTCTTTCAAATTCTCTTTAATATAGCTTTTTCTCCCTCACCCATTCCATGCAGTTTTACTTTGCCTTTGCTCCCTGCTAAGCTGCATTCAAACCTGTTGTTATTCACACAGCAAGCAATAGTAGCAACAAAGGGGATATGTGATTACCTGTAATACCTGGGACTAGACACAGCGACTTGGAAAGTATTTCCCAGTCTTGCATCCCTACTAACAACACCCAAGGCACTAACCAATGCTCCTGACTTGGCTAAGCAGTCTGACATGATCTCTACAGAAGATGCCCTCTGCACCAAGTGATGCTGCATTGCTGTATGGTCCCAAGTGACTCAATGCTCTGAACAGAGGTATCACCAAATACTGACTGGAATCATTAATGCAATAACCAGTTCAAACACATGGTAATGGGACAACCATAAATCACCTACCAGGAGAAATGGGTAGCTTGCCCCAAAGAGTTGCTATTGTATCTGTGCTCAAATAATGGCATCTATGCTCAAATAATGGCAGAGAACCCCTATTTCTAGCCTGAGTTAGAAACAAAATTCGTGTAAGAATAAAATACTTACTTTACATGTGCATAAATCCACATGCTATGCCACACTGGCACACTTATCCCTACTGTGCGAATGGACTTGGATGGGGTCAGTCACAATGCAAAGGTTGACCAACGCCAACTCCTTCAGCCTGTTAGGTCCTGCCAGCACCTTCAAAATAGCCACTCTTATGATAAGAAGCAATATAACCATAGCTCCCCATGGCTTCTGCTACAGTCACCCTTGCTCAGCAGCACAGCTGGGCTGCAGGACCTGCTTCATGAGCAGCTCTCCCTCCTGCAGCAGAAGGTATGTCCCTGGATGACACTGATACTTAAAACCACCTTAAAACCACTAATATCTGGAAGAGGACAAGAAACCAGTAACTACTGTGCCGGGAAGGTCAAGGCAAGCAGCTCTGAGCCACCATCCCAAGCTGGTGCCCCATCGCCTGGCCAGTGTTAGCGTAGTGGGTTCAAGTCAGTGTGTAGGCAGGAATACAGGCAATAGCCCTTCTGTGGGGCCCTCTGCCACCTTCGCAAGGAGAAAGGAGATCAATCTGACAGTTCTAGCTCCATCGAGATCTCTCTGGTGCCTGGCAGGCAATTCCAGGCAGGCAAAATGGCACAGACACCCATGCCGTTAACAGCCACCTCCACACATAGACAGGGGATACTCATCAGATCCCGGGGGCTAATATAGATGGAGCAAGGTCCAAGACACCCCAATATCCAGCAAAGCCATGATTCAGCCCCCCTCGATACCCAAGGCACCGGGAAAGCCAGGCTCAGCCGTGCCCATGAAGTGCAGCGTGCAGTCACAGCACCACACCCCCTTGCCGGTGTAAAGGGCTAGCGGTGCCAGCGTTTTTGTTCAGGACAACGTCCTAAAATCCCAAACCAAGCCAACAAGATGGGAGTTTGGCTTTTCCTTGTGACCTGGCTTGCCTGGGAGAGGAGATTTGCGAGCGAGCTCCCGCATCTGTGTGTGTTGCATTGCTAAACCCCTGCCAGGGCTATTATTAGAATCAATTGTCTCTCCTGGAAATTGAATATAGAGGCTGGAAGCAACTTTTCTCATGCCCTCTCCAGTAGCCAGCGGGCTAACAATGCGGCCAGAAACCCTCTTTACGGGAGAGTGGCTGCAAAGCTTGCAGAGATACACCCATACAGGCACAGTTTAGGGACAGAGAGATTCATTTGTCCTTTCTAGCCCTGAATCTGTAGCAACTTTTCTGCCTCTTATTCAGGAAAAGGTGCATAGGGAAAAGGAAAAGCGAGGCAGAGGCTTTACCCTCTGCGAAGCCCCCCCGGTTCTGCATTAAACTTGCTGCAGCCATTTGGAAAGGGAAAGAGCAGTCCATCTTAGCAGTCAGTGGGGACAGGCATCCAGACTGCTGGGGGGGGGGGGGGGTGTTGAAGAAGAAATCACAGCACCAGCTTCTCTGCCCCACACCCTCTCCTTCCCTCTAGTGCAAAAAACCCCAGCCGCCGAGCTCGTCCCCTTTCTTCGCCCATCAAATTCGGGATCCTGGGGTTGGGTTTTCCTTTTAGGAAAGGACAAGGGAAGCAGATGCTGCCCACATTTCTGCTGGAGATGAATGGAGGGAGGGGGGCGTGGAGCCTCCCGCACACTGCGGCTGGGCTTCCCCCGCGGGGCCGGCTGGAAACGGAGCCCCGGCCCACCTCGCCTCCGCAGACAAAGACCCCCGTTACCTTCTCCCGCTCCTTCGGCGGCTCCTCAGCTCCGAGCCCGGGACGAGAGCATCCCGCTGGATCGCCGGCAGGCCGCGGCTCAGCGCACCGCATCCATCGCCCGCCTCTCCGCGGCCCTTCCCTCCGCCCCGCTGCCGGCGCGCTCCCCGGGCGGTCCTAGGGCGGGCCCATGCTCCGTGCCGGGATGCCCTCACCCCCCTTTCTTTCCCCTTCTTCCTCCCTTTCCCCGCCTGCCGGCCCCCGGAGCCCGGCTCCGCGAAGCTCCGCGAAGCTGCGAGGCTGGAGCCGGGAAGGGAGGAGGAGGAAGGGAGGAGGAGGAGGGCGGGAGGAGGAAGGCGGGAGGAGGGCAGCGAGCAGCAGTTGGCGCTGGCTCATGTGAAACAGATGAACCCGGCTCGGGCCTGCCAACGTCTGGACTCCCCCTCGCCTCTGGGAGGATGAAGGGATGGAAGGAGAATTCATTGCCCACTCGAACCACACCTTGCGGTGTTACGGGAGAGCAGCGGGGATGCTCCGAGCGCTCATGCAGTCTGGCAGGGAGGAAGAGGAGGGCAGCAAGGGCCTGAGCACCCCTGGAACTGAGCAAACAGAGAAGCTCCTGCCAGGCTGTGCCCTGGGAATGGGGACACTTTCGCTTTCCCTGGTGATTCACCCCTGTTCCCGGCAGGTAGAAGGGTGCTTGGCCATAAAGCATCTTTATGTGCTGCACTAACAGTAGCCCTTGTGCAAGGGTAGTACTATTAAATCAGTCAAGAAGTCTGCTTCGGGAGGGGAAGTGTGGAGGTGAGCCCTTCTTTCGTCCGTTTTCAGTTGCCATTTATGCCACTGTGAGGATGCTCATGGTGAGGATGGAGCTGGGGCTTACATGCGATATAGGAAACTTCCTCTTTGTCCTGTAAGAAGATGACAGTTGCTCAACCAACATGGTGGTAGTGAGTGAGCTGGGGGTGTTTCTGAATTTGACCTGCTGTCAGACTGAAAGCCAAGACCATGTGGGCATGGAGATGCCACAGGATTTGATGTCCTCTCTTCTGCAACTTGAGTGGCCAACAGTCTGCAAAACGCTTTTGGGAATAATAGCCAAATACTAGAGCACAGTTCCCTCTCTTGTGTTTCAAGATACAGACATTATAAAACTGGAGCTGTGTATGCAGCCACAGGCAGGCTTGCCAGTCCAGCTCGCTCCACCCAAGGGGCTGGCTTTGAGTAAGAGGATAAATATAGGGGCAATTCTAGCCTCTGGCTGCACAGGGTTAAGAGCCAGCAGCTGAGAGGTGGCCCAGTTCTGCTCTGGAGCTGGTGCAAAGGTCATGACACAGTGGCAAGAGGCAGCAATGTACACATCTCTGCTCCAGGAAACACAGGGGGACCACAGCTACGTTGCTAGGCTAAAGACTGGGGTTTTCTGAGTGCGTCTAAACCATGTCTAGATCCAGCCATTGAAGTACCCCTGAGGGGCAAACCACCAGCACACAAACCTCAGAACCTCCTGGAAGTGCAAATCCATCATTTCAGAGATGGGTAAAACTCCAAATTGCCTCCTAAATTCTGGTTTGCATTTCCCCTTCAGCAGATACCACAACGCATCCAAAGCAGGTTCTACATCCTTCAGTGGAGATGGCAAAGAGGAACATGTATGCCTGAACCCCAGCAGAAGCCCTGCTGAGAACTAGCAATGAAATGTCTCCTTCCCAGGCTGACTTTCACCAAAACAGGAGAGGAAGCTGCTTCAAAACTGCACTCACCATGCAGGTGCCTGCTTGGTTTTGCTGCTCCATAAGAATATGCAAGGCAATGGACTTTGCCCTTGAGGTAGGATGATCCTTCAACTGGCAAAGCCTCAAGGCTATTTCCCCACCCATCACTGTGTGGCATATGTTGCCCGTCCTCTCCTGGCAAGATCTGCCTCCAAATCCAGAGCAGAGCTGGGGTGTGGTGCATCACTATTCAGCGGGTGATAAAAGAGCTCACCTGGTGGGTTTAATAAGCAGCAACAGAGACTGGAAGCCTCTAATTGCAAAGTAATTTGTTTCATGCATAGGAGCAAAAACTGGGAAGTGAAGCTCTCTCTGCTGAGAATTGCATTTTTCAGGTTTCACTGCAAGTGTGTGGAGTTTCAGTAGACATAGCTTGAAATTATGGCCTTCCTGCAACAGTCCAATCTCCTCCTTTGGCACAAACCAGTCATGGGTTTAGACTGGTCTGAAGACATCCTTTACCATGCTTCATGTTATGGTGGAATTACCTACCAGAGGTGCCCAAAGTGCATCCCATCACTGTGTGATCCTAATGGTGTCCTTTGGGGTGTCAGTTGGTTTATGCTACAGGGAAAAGCTGGAGTCACAGACCAGTTGGCTGACATATGTCATGTCATGGAAGCTGTCTGGGGTAGAAATGGAAGGGGAAATCCTCGATTTCCCATGTGCAATGGTTCAGCACCTCTGCAGCCCTTAAGACCCATCATGCAGAAAGATAGCTGGATCTTTGTACCTGGGAAACCACAAGGTGCATCCTCCTCAGGTCCCTTGTAAGGACATACATTTCCTACCCATCTAGGACTACATGCCCCACACCCGGCCAAAAGGAATTTCAATCGGGTTTGGTACAAAGGCTGAACATTTCCTGCAGTGGTGGGAGATGTTCCTGCTACATTTCCTTAACCCTCCCATTCATGATACAGCATTTGTAATAAAAATAAATTACTGGCCTGAGTAATTTATTACTAGGAGCCTGATGGAGCTAACAAAGAACTAAGAAATGGGGACTGTTTCTTGTAACATGGGAAGTGGAGCATTGTCCCTGTCAAGAGAGGGTTATGAAAGCTTCACCAGAAAGAGCTCCTTTCCCCCAGAACTGGACAAGGAATTTGCTTCAGATCTTCCGTTCATCACAGTAGCAGCGTGGTGCCCTGAGCTGCAGGCACAGTGGGGTGAAAGAGATGGTCTGTGGAGGGTTCAGACCAACATTTGCAGACAATTCGGGGTCTGTCAGGAGAGAGGAACATAAGCTCCCAAAGTGTCTGCAGACCTCAACAGTAAGAAAACCTATCCAGGGTGGAAAAGTAGAAGATGCCTCCAAGGGGAAGACTGTGCTTTTGGGATCTTTCCTTCCTTCCAGCCTTGCCTATTTCAGGTAAATCAGTGAGCAGGGGCAGCAGAGGTTGCTAAAGGGCCTCCTGGATGAAGAGCAACTGTTATCTGCAGTAACACAGCATCACCTGCAAAGCTCTGCAGCTGCAGTTAACTGAGCCCTGCAGCATGCCCATGATGCTAGAGAGAGCTGCCAACCTCATTTCATGGGAGGCAGAGACATGAGTGCATGATAGCACTAAGGGAAATTCAATGTGTGGGAAATCCAGCTAATAAACCGAGGACACCAACCTGGGAGGTAGGTGCACCCTTCTGAGTGTACAGCCTGCTGTGTCCATAGCTGGGACTGCTTCGGATAGATGCTGGCAGCCACAAGACCACCAAGACTGGGACCATTAGCCCAAGGAGGACACTGAAGCCTGATAAAGCATTGCAATGTATGCAGGGCTCATTACTGGCTCAGCAAAACAGCTGCTGAAGCCCCTACCAGCAGCATTAAAGCCTGCAGAAGGATGGCTGCATTACAGTGCAACCATCAGGAGTTTGCCTCCAGGAGTCTGCTCTCCCCTTCTTCCTCTAAGTCAGATTTCCTCAACAGCATCCTTTCAGGAAACAAAAGCCATTCTCTGCATGGATATTCCTCTCTAAATTTCCTAGTTATAATTCAACAGCAGCATCCTTCAAGGAGCTTCACTAATTCCACAAGGTCTCTGGAGTTGTCAATACCCAAACAATGCAGCCTGGTAACAAACATTTAGTCTGGAGGCAGCAAAGCTGCTGTCATTGCAGTGATTAGAAGCAGGCGATGGCTGCATTTCTTCCAAGCTGGTTCCTATCATGGCAAGTCCCAAAAAGAGAACAGTAGCCCAAATATTTAACTTTGACATGCACAGAGGGAAGCCTCCAGCAACCAGATGCCTCTGCACCAAAATAACAACACTGATTCCTTTATGTTGGTTCTGATAACAAAGCAGGGAAGAAACACCATGGCCTTGTGCTGGAGAACTGCTGTTGACAATTCATTTCTACTCTCATTAGCAAAGATTAAAGTATCAGAATCCTTTACAGGGAACGTGGTGATAGGATCCTGGGTGCCATCAGAATGTGTGAGCTGTTCCATGAACATTTGTAGTATCTTCAGAAAAGCTTAATGAATATTGTCTACCCCAGAACTGCATTAATTAACACTAACGGGTTGGAGGAGATGTCATGTCATGAAGCAGTATTCACACTTACACAGTGATTTGCATCCGTAAGCGGTGCAGTGCTTTACAGGAGTCAATGTCATTTCTCCACGTATGGTACATCTGAAACCCGTGGAAGGTGAGAGGAATGCTTTCAAAGAATATTTAGGATTAGCTGGAGGTACCTAACTGCCTATCTTCCTGTGAGTGATGTTCAAGGGCCTCACTCCCATGGACTGCACAACTCTTAGCTCGTAATATTTGAGTGGCAGTAAAAGATTAAAAAGCCCCCAAACTTTGAAAGTAACATGGACCTAAGCAACTTGGGAACTGAAATCTATTTTCAGAGATTATATAAGCTGCCAGGCACATGAATCCCGCTGTAAATCAGTGCAGCTGGCTTATTCTAACCATGACAAGGAATAGCCAGCCCTAGAAAACGAAGCATAAAGTTACCCTATGGGTTAATCCATGTGGTACATAATTCATGGTATAGCACGGTCATGTCTGCTCTGATGTAAGTCGGCTGGAGAAGAAGCAACGGCATCAACTCTTTTCATCCGGCACAATGTGTATCCTCCATGCACCTATGCTCGATGCTGGGAAGCAGAAAAGGGGCTAACGTGACCCAGCTGGTCACCTAAGCCACCAGGCTGCCCTCACCCACTTCCATGGACCAAGGCCAGCAAGAGAGAGATGGAAGGTTATGTGGACCATTACCAAATGTGTCCTCATCACCTCATTTCCCCTTATAACAGGCTGGAATGAATTGCGACCTTAGAAAAATTCATGCTGAGAACTTTGGAAACCAGGTGGAAACCACAGGCATCTCATTCAGGGAAGTAAAATGAAATTACTCAAGAGCAGGACCTGACTCATATACCTGGATATGGATCTGCAAACAATTTAGGAGATAAGACATACAATACTCAATGCACTTCAAACTGGGAAGATCTCCAAGTGTGCTGAGTGAACCAGGGGATGTTTCTAGTTAAGCCTTCCACAGAAACATTTCACTTCTGAGATGAACCGTGGGTGTTATTTCCCATGCCATGCTTTCATTAATTTCCAGGACAATCCCTTGAGTAATTGGGGCACAAAAGGAGGGGGAAAAAGGGAGAAGCAAGACTTTAGCTTTGGACAAAATAAGCCTACAGGGCGTCTGATTAATTTTCACACAGACTCTGCTTAAAGGACCTCAGAGAGCTGAAGGGGGAAGTAAGAAGACCTCGATGTTCCCAAAGAGCTGGTGCAATAAATCCTCCTTTCATTAGGCAAAGCAAGCGCATGCCAGCGGGATTATTCTGCAGGCAAACAAAGCTTGGTCTTTGCGAGGCAGCTGGAATGGATGGTGGGGACAAGCCAACTCCATCTGGTTGGTGCTATGACCTGTGGGCTGGCAAATCCTGCCTGCTGCCTCCAGCTCCAGCCTGGAGCTCATACGGAAAGGGACAGGAGGCATGTGTAAGTCGCCCGTGTCCCAGTTAGCTCAGGGTAATCCCAGCATCCAAGAGGCCAAACAAAGTAAACAGTGTGCGTGAGAGATTGAGGGTGGGCCGGGTTTGCCACCAGCCCTCCTTGTGTGACCTGTGGCTCTATGGAGTGATACTGGGGAAAGGGGATGTTCTTGTAGCCATCTCACTTTTCACTCACTGTGCATTGGGAGTGAGGGAAGAGGGAAGGAAATCTTCCTCATGGGAAGTGCTGGGAGTCATCCTTACCCTTACAGGAGGAATAAGAGGGATGGGGGGGGTTCTCTATCTGCTGGCAGTCAGGTCCTCACCAATCACTTCTACATTCCCATGGGGCTGAAGGGATACATGGGACCCCGTTGCCCTTCAAAGCTAAGCAAAGCTCAACCAAAGGAACTTCTTCCTATTCACACAATATTGCCATTTTTACCTGAAATGGCCTGAAAGCAGAACAATGCTGGAAGGAGCAGATGTGGCAGAGGCCCCTTCCATCCATAAAGAGGGCTGAGTGGTGGTGGGAGATAGGGAGGTTTTTCCCCAAGGGATAGGAGGAGTGAGAGCTGGTGGAAGAGTATAGGTACAGGGGAAAACCAGAAAACACTCCTGCTGCTGGCAAAGGGCACTGTTTGGCTGGATGGGACCTGGATTGATGCTTGCGGACCACTGACATGACCATAGTGCAGGCAGAAACAAAATGAAGCTAATAAGAGGAAATCTCATTCCTCTGAAAGGAAATGAACCAACCACATCCATGCAGGGGAGCTGTTGAGTAAATGGCAAATGACTAAAAGGCAAGAACCAGAGAACAAGGCTAGAGAAAGGCAAGATTATTCTCCCCACAGCATCCTCAGATGTTGTAGCTGACTGGTGCTTCTGAAAGCCATCCAAAAGCCGCCTTGGATGACAAAAGACAGCAAAGGTAATTGTGAAAGACATCAAATGAATCACCTGAGAGATCCAAGCCCAGAAACGTGCCTCCTAAGTAAGATCTTGCATGGAGCTACATAATGAAATACTTTTTCTTGTATAGAAGAACAAAACAAAGTGAACACTATTTGTTTGGCTTTTTATACTGAAGTAGCCTTTGTACTTTGCCTGATGTCAGATTTGAAGACTATTTCTGTAGTTTTACACTGCCTTCTACTGAGGACTCCGAAACTTACACCAGTTAGAAAGCTTTCTATTCCAAAGGGTGCCACGCTCTGCACAAAGTCCTGAGGACATTCCAAAATGCCATTGAAATCATCATTAGCAGCTTTTGCCAAATAAATCTAACAGAAATCCAGAGCCAGTTACACAATGTTTCAATCACTGCAACATTATAAAAAGGGTTTATGTATATGAAAGTAACAGAGAAACGACAATTTCAGCAGTTAAAAACAAAGCAACAAAGAAGAGCTTAATGTAAGCTTGATTTCCATTTTCTGTCACTTTTTGGTCATACTTCACTATTTCTTTAAATGATTTTCTCTGCTCTATTGCTTGCCCATAAAGCCACATTAAGGAAAGCTCCTGGCTGTAGTAGAAAATAGCTGTTCTAGCCAAAGCTCTTGAAGGTGTGAGTAGGGGGTAGCCTAATTTCAGATGCAGGTGTGGTTATTCAGGTAACCTTTTCTTATTGAAAGTTTTCGCTATCTCTGTAAGGCAAGATCATTACCCAAGTTGAACAGATGGGAAAAGGGAGTCATGGAGAGATCAATTTACCTGGGAATGATCTCATATCAAATTGGAGAGAGACACCTGGGAATAAACCTCAAGCAGTGTGACACCAAAGCCTTTGTGTAAACTTGAGACCCCTCTTTTTTCCCCCAGCTGATGAGTCAGTGATTAACAAAGGCTGCTCCATTTCTAACAGTTTAATCGGTGATTTCTACTTTACGCTTTGGTTCACTTGGTTTTTTTAATCTTTATGAGGCAACCCGTGCACAGAGAGGAAGCAAACACAAAATAAATCTCAGAGCAAGTGAACCTTCATGTCATAAAAGTGCAAAGAACAGATCTTACTTGCTAGAAAATACTTATCTGACCAATAATGTTTGCATTTAGGCCCAGTCAGTTGCTTTAACAGCAAACACCTAAATTACATTTAATGTGAAAATGTTTAGAATGGGCTCAGTGTCTTCTAAATAAACATAGCACTGGTCATAATGGTGCTCTGCTAGAGGCAAACGCTCAGTGTTATTTGATTTATTGTTTAACGCGGGTCTAATTGCTCCATATCAGATGTCTGTGGGCTTCTATTTCTCATCTGAACACAGTTTCCTTTTCATTACTGAAGTACACCAGGAATAAACCCCAGCTCTTCTGATACCCTGCCCAGGGCAGTCACCACAAGACTATTAACCCTTGGCTAAGGAGATTGAAATGCTTGATTAATTCACTCCATAAAGGTTGCTCATTTCCCCTCTACACGTGGTGCTGGCCTGGTTTCTGAGCTTCACATGGTGTGTTCCAAGCAATGGCTTTGTGAAGTCAAGCTGTGTCTGCGTGGGGCCACACAGACCCAGAGCTGCTAGAGACCAGCCCTTAGGCAGGCAGAAGGAACTTGAAGTGGCCCACTGATGGGAGTTAGCAGCTCTTGGTTGCTGCTGTTTGGGATGGGAGAGTCTTGGGTACTAATGCCTACTTTGAGGAGTCATTGTGTCTTTCACCTAATGGCTCTAAAGGGCCTTGCATGCTATAGGATAAGTGGTGTTGATACTTCCACCACAAGAAAGAGATAAGAAGCTCAAATTCATATATTCTGAGGGAGGTCTCAAACCATGGAGCCCCTGCATGAGAAGGGTGAAAGTTTCACCTACAAACTGTGCCTTCAAAAACGCTCTCCTTGTTCAAATGTTCATCTCTGCCCCAGTTTTGCAGGGAGGGAAGGAGATGCCTGCTTCTGGGCAGTGTGCTGATTCATAAAATGTCAGCATCAAACATCCAGTCCTCACTGTGAGAGCAGCTCTGACCTGTTTGACACTATCTCAGACCTGAGATTTGCAGACAAGGTATGGGACTTGCACCATAGCACCTTTTCCTCATGACTCCTGAAAGTAGGAAGCAGGAGATATTTTGTCTCTGAAGACTGATCAACCTCATCAACTGTTCAGCTACCAGCAAACCCAGTACCTTTTGGCTATTATCATCCCAGTTTCTGCAGCTCTGTAGGTTTGTTGCAGTCTTTGGGCTATGGAAAACTAGGTGCCTGTGTTTAGGACAGGGAAGGATGCGTTTATGGTTAAATTTGCTCTCTCCCATCTATTTCCCAATGACATTTTGTTTCACGCTATCTCTCTATCCTCGCCTATAACCCAAGTTTGATCATAACACACTTCCCTCTCTCCCAGGAGGACTGTGAAATGTTAACTCACTAAGGTGAATATAGACTTCAGACATAACACAGTCAGCTCTTGCTAATGTGATACTTTCTACAATGACTCCTTAGGTTTGTTTCGTTTAAAAAAGGGAGACAAATGATAGATTAGCTGTAATAGCATATGCCACTGGTCAGATAGGATCATGGCTGCTGAGTTATACAACAAACCAAGAAATGTTTGTGGTTTGGCTTTGCAGGAGCCCTGTGATGGTGACTGCAAACTTTGTTTATAAGATTTTGAGTACATTGAAAACATTTTCAGATTAAGTGTGTTGGAAGGGTGGTTGTTAAAGCAAATGAGCAGGATTAAATACAATCATGGGTGGTCAAATGCATATTTTCAGGCAAAACAAGATTTTCCACAGCAGTTTTCATGGGATGTTGCATGGGAGAAGGAGGAGAAATAAATCCCAAATGCCCCACGCTCCCTGGTGTTTTAATATCACTTCTTAGCTGCAGGATGCAGCTAAACTGCACCTCCAAAACAGGGACAAGCACCTGTGAAGAGTCAAATGCATCCATACATTATCCTTTGCACATTCAAGCTATAAAAAGGGAAACTAATGATAAAAGGTTCTCTGTGCCTTGTCTGCAAGCTGTTTGGGAGTCTCTGCCATGGATATTGCTAGGGCTGTGCTGCTCTCTGTGGACCGTGGTTAGGATGCTCTATCTGACAGGCACCTGAGGGGAGCATGGTCGCATATCCCCAGTGGGTTTGGACCATCTTGGAAGGGCAGGGATGCTATTTCCTCACTGCAGCTCAGGCTCCTTGTTTAAAATGACGTTAATTTTCCTGTCCCCTGCCTCAGGGGCTGACGTTTCACTCCCTCCTCCTCATTCCAGAGACAGCTGCCTTCCTGCAGTGATAGTGACCTTATGATCTGAGAGTACAGGGGTGCCAAATCTCATGATAGATGACCTTTGTTTGAAAACCTGCTCTTCTGGGTTGATTCCAGAAGGTGAAGGAGAAGAGAGCCCAACTCAATGCATTTTGTTAATTCAAATATTTTAAAGCAGTTTTAATGTCTTTGAGCCTTAGCAATTTTAAAATCAGGGCATGCTTTGCTGGTTACAATCAGGGAGGTATAAAGATTCTATAAGAAGAAGTTCTTTACTGTGAGGGTGGTGAGGCACTGGAACATGTTGCCCAAAGAAATGGTAAATCACAGAAGCATAGAATAGTTAGGGTTGGAAAGGAACTTGAGATCGTCCAGTTCCAACCCCCCTGCCATGGGCAGGGACACCTCCCACTAAACCATGCCACTCAAGGCTATGTCCAACCCGGCCTTGTACACTGCCAGCAATGGAGCATTCACAACTTCCCTGGGCAACCCATTCCAGTGCCTCACCACCCTTACAGTAAAGAAT
>JANRGW010047600.1:26770-50345 GCA_024733675.1 Psilopsiagon aymara
CACTCAATCCCACTGTCCATGTCACCAACAAAGATGTTGAACAAGACCGGTCCCAACACCCATCCCTGAGGGTCACCTCTTGTTACTGATCTCCAGCTGGACATTGAGCCATTGAGCACAGCTCTTTGTGTGCGGCCATCCCTGACAGTGTTCAAGGCCAGACTGGACAGAACTTTGGCTAATATGGTCCAGTGTGAGGTGTCCCTGCCAATGGTAGGTGGTTGGAACAGGATGACCCTAAGGTCCTTTCCAACCCACGCCATTCTATGATTCCGTGATTCTATAGGGTAGCCTGATACATTAGTATAAACTTTCTACTGTCTGGTGATGAACACTTGCATGTGGCAGACCCTTTCCTTGTCCATTTTATAGTGGCAACATCCAGTTTTCATATAGTTTCACTCATTGTTTTATGAGGGACAACTGTGCTTGGAAGGTTCAAAAAGCTCGGCTGCCGCCTTCATGTAAAGACTGAAATAAATGGGAACTAAATGAGAGGAAAATAGACAAAGCCTATAGTTAAAGGGTCACAGTGGCAACTCATTTGTAGGAGGAAGATCATTTAATTAATGTTCTTTCTTTATAATTTGCTTGGAGGCACAGACTGAAAAACTGGCCTGGGTGGTCCTGTTTCAGAGGAGTTAAAAGAAAGATGCTTTCTTTGTGCAGAGGAGCCTGGAGAAATAGGCACAAGCTTTCCCTGCCCCAAATTGGAGAAAGGAGTCAAGTGTGGGAAGTGCTGGGAGGCAGAGGTAGGCAGAAACCAGGAAAATGCTGCCTGTAAAACTGATCCTTGAAATCAGCAGTGATCAACCAGGAAGGCAAGTGGCTAACAGGGGCCAGTAGAAGGTTTTGTGTTGCTGATGACATGATTCTGGTTGTGTCCCAGCCCAAGGACTGGGCTGGGACAACCCTTCTGCTGGAGCAGAGCCATGCAGCCTCACTTGCTGACCCAAGTGAACTGGTAAAACACATTCAGTAACGAAATGCCACTGCTACTATCATCCTGGAAAATAATTGAGAATGGCAAAGCTCCCAGTACCCTCCAGTGCTCTATTTGTACACAGGTCTTCCCCTATTTTGTAATCACTGTTTTTATCGTTTCCCCTTTTTATGGTTATTACTATTATTACTGGAATTATTGCTGTGTAGAGTGTCTTTCTATGTGAAAAGCTGAAGTTACAGTTTCACTCCTAGATGGCAGTATAAATTATTACATGGGCTACCCTGTAATCTTTGGTCATGTTGTAGAGCAAGGTAATTGATTCCCAAGTCACTAAAGCTAACTAACACGACTGTAAATCTAATGCTTGAGCACTGTTTGCTATTAAAAAGTCAACATCTACAATAGTTACTACACTACAATTACTGGGAAAATGCTGATTTCCCTAGACTTGGAGCAGGGAATAATTGCAGCCTCTCTTGAGATCTTGAGTGTGATAATTGGTGGTGAATGGTGTTTTTTTACGCTGGTGATCACGTAGGTTGTCTCCCTGCATGCTTACTCCCAGAGCACTTATAGCACCACCATTCTTGTAGCTGCCAGTGCCGGGCTTGGTGCTTCTGCCTGCATGTGGCCAAAAGAAATGAATCCTCTAGGAAGAGCACTCAGGTTTTGAGCTGGTGCAGACCTTCAATAGAGTCTGAGCATTGTGCCAATACACCCCACGGAAACCTACATCATTCCACATCACCAATCAAGTAAGAAATCTTATGACCTCTACATTCGGGCCTCTTGGCTTGATCCTAGCTAAAAATACGTCATGCCACTTGATTTTTAACTTTCAAGGGTGATATGTTGGATATGTGTAAAGTGTGCTCTAGCTTTTGATTTTTCAGAACAGCAGGGTCATGTGCAGAAGCCATCACTTTGCTCTTTGACCCCACAGGAGAAGCTCTGGAGATCATGATGTAGTTGGTCTCTAGCCTGCTGAATAGATCACATCCATGGGAATGAGGAGAAGGCTACAAAGCTCCCCTTGAGAAGATGGATGGCATATCTCAAGGTTTCAGATAGTTATTTCAGCTATAATTCAGACAGCAACCAGAACTGCAGAGTGGAGATCCAACAACAGGCAATTCTGCTCCAGTCAGGGAAAGAAAGCAACAACCCTTGAGACAACCTGATTTCAACAGCAGTTTTCCAAACATTTTAGAGTTGTGTGAAATTATCTGGAGGGAAATCTGGAAGTCATCCCCTTTCACTAGAAGCTCTTTTTCCTGCTGCCTTCCCCCTGCACAGACACAAGCAAGCCCAAGCAAATAAACAAGGCACTCTACTGGAAATACCCCATTTCCCTCTCAGCCTTTTATTCCTTCAAAACAAAATCCTTAACTGGCTGAAGGTGTCTTGCTGCTTGTAACAAACAGAACTGAGAAGCTGCCACCATCTGCTTTGATGCAAAATCCTCTTTCATTTCCCAAACTAGTGAAGACAAGTGATTTCTGTATTACTGAGTGACCAGGGACAGTACCACATAAATGATGGTGCAGCATTGCAAACGTCATTTTTATAGACTTCCTGGAAGAAACAGTGAATAATTGTAATAGTAGTAGTAGTAGTAACAGTTATAGTAATGGCTTAGAGAAAACGATTTAATTGACCCTAGAGTTAACAAGTGCAGCAGTCAAACACCAGCATACTCCTTTCTGTTAGCTCAGCATGGACAGAGCTCATTGTGCATCCTGCTTGGCTGTGGATGGTCACCAACATGGCCATGGGCTGCACATGGCAGCTGCCTGCAGGCTGCCTGCACGGGGACACCTTCCCTCCTTGCAGAACTTGCTCCCAAACTGTCATAACTGAGGGTGGATGCTTGAAAATTATCCTAATGAGCAGAAGTAGAAAACCGTTGTGGAGGATAGGAAGAAAAAAAAAAGGCAGAAAAAGAAAACCCAAAAGAGATTCAGAAGTAAAGAATACTCTTAAAAATAAGTCTGTTTAGAAGTGGTTGTGTTTATATTGCATCTGAGCATCATTTTACTTGTGTGGCTGTTCATACATCACTGTGCTAACGAGGCAATGAGTAACTATGTGCCTGTACACTGCAAGATGCTTGATTTCCACCAAACAATCCAAACCCTCTCAAAATAAGGTTTGAAACCCAAAACCAAACAGCTGGGGTGCTTTGGGAATAGTGGCAAGGGAAGGAAAACGAGAACTAGGCTCAGCTCTGTATCCTCAGGAGCTGACTGAAGGTCTGCAAAGCACCTTCCATTGGATTCCCTGCACCTACAGGCTGACACACGAGCCATGTTTGCTCTGATCCCACTAGAGTGAATGTGAGAGGAGCAGGAAGAGGCCTTTGCCCTACCCTGGGAATCAAAAGAGGAAAGGAGTCTGCATTTATCCCCTATTATCCTGCAGTTGTGTGGGCCCAAGAAGCACCCTGACCTGCCCCCTGACCACACTGCCTTGCCACACCATCCCCAAATCCCTCTAAATCTGAGCAATTAAAGCAGCACAAACAAGGGGCTGGGGCTTACAATGGGACTGAAATGTTAATGAATGGAATGTCCAACGTGCTCATTTATTTATGACTTCTTCAGCCTACAGTAACTACAAGCAGTAATTGGATTGTGCTCAGCATAGCCAGATTGATTTGCTACTTAATAATAAACCTGGGTCCTCTGCTGATAATGAAATCCCGAGAAACAAGGAGCTAGGGTGAGAAATGCATTCGAGGCGCAACACTGACTTTGACAGCTCATGTGGCTGTTGGTGCAGAGCAGGGTCTTTGCCAGATGAAAATTGGAGACTGTTAAAACATGCTCTTTGTGGCCTCCTGTGCCCTTAGTAAAATATTCACCAACTTTGTCAGGGCTGTTATTTAGAGTTTTGATGAAGCGCAGTGAACACAGTGTATTTTGCCATAGTTTTCTGAAGGTTGTGGCTAACCCCCAGTGCAATATGCAGTGGCCTCTGGTAGCCTAAAAAGTGGCATTTAGACTTAATTGCAAAGCAGCACCAGGGAGCTGAATTACCCAAACCTGTCATCTGGAGCCAGCAGAGCCTAAATATAACAAACCAAGCCCTCTGCAGGTGGGTGTTCATGCAGACGGGACTATTTCTCTCCTTGGGTATCACCAACAGCTCTGGCAAAGAGACGGCAGCAGGTGGCTTGTGCCCTTCTGCTCCCTTCTTCAACTGAATGCTCTGGCTCTACTGGATGCCAGCCCATCCAGAGGCATAAACACAACCTGATTTTCCTTGGGCTTTGCCTTTCTGAGAAGCCATGATGCTCATGCTCTTCCCTCAACCATGAGCTCATGGCCATGGGAAGCATTGATACCTGAAGCCACCTAAGTTTTCCTGAAGGGATGATACCCCTAGGATGGCTGTGCCTCAAATCACTCCAAACAGTGCTTGAGACTGCTTTGCATCCGGCATTGGCTAAGCTGGAGGAGCTGACCTTGCATTTTGAATGCTCTATGGGCATGGAAGACACTTGTGAAAGGGAACATTTGCGTCTGTGCTACAGTGGTCAATGAAACTGCAAGCGCCACAGGCATGGGCATGGGCACAGCCAGGGGCCCTGACTCTCAGGATATCTCCATCTTTGTTGCAACAAGAAGTGTCTTAACTCAGAACCCATTTTACCCTCCTTGAATGTCCTTGAACAGAGTAAATCCAAAGTTTGCTGTAACAGGGTTGGCAGTTTGCTTGTTTTATGGACTCCTTCCCATACATATGCATATTCTTACATGCAAAATTAATGTATGGTTGCTGCTGTAATGATGGATGTATTTCAGTAAGAGCCAAGACTAGTGGACGCTGTGCAGAAGCAATTTTGAAGGCAATCCTGAAAGTGCTGTGCATTGTGTGCCATCGGTTTATTCAGACCTTATGAGTCCAAGATGACTAGAATTGCCCAGCTGCAACAGATTGTGTTTGTGGGGTTTGAAGTTGTGGGACTGCTCCTTCCTTGCCCTCTACATTGTCAAATGGAGATGAGTAACGAAAAGCAGGCAGTGATGTGGGAGAAGCCCTTTCTGTTGAGCACCATGTGGAGCTTGCACTGGGATGAATGGAATGCAGTTCCTGCTCTGCTGGAAGTTAATCCTAGAGACAGCAGAGCAGGGGAGTAGGATAGGATTCCTCTAGTCCTGCCACCTTGATTGCTCTACCCTGAAGTGGGTGGGAGATCCCCAGTCTTCTCCCAGCACTTTGGGGATTACATGGTCTTCCCTCTTCATTTGGTTCCCCTCACTATAAAGTCACCGATTCAGAGAGCAGTGTCTGTCCCCATCCCTGCCTTGGTTATCCTTAGTACCAAAGGAACAAGGGAGAAACCCTCGAGAGGAAAACTCCAGATTACTCATGGAATGACAGCCTGTCACCAAATAAATAAACAAAGCAAGAAAACCAGGTCATGCCTGTCATCGCCAGTGTGAATCCCCTCTGATGCTGACAGCCCTCCTAGTTTCACAGTTTGTGTAGACAGTTGCCTTTCCTTGTGGGATTATTACAAACCTGGCTGGGAGATGTCTGACCAGGCTTTCTGTCCCAGGGTCACCTACAATGGGTGATAGAGGTCGTGTCTGTGCCAGAGGAGGACCCTGTTCTGGGGGAGGACCCCAGATGCTGCAGAAGCCTTCTGCTGTGCACTGCTTTTTCTCTGTTTTATTGGTCAGGGTGGAAAGAGATGGGGAGGTCAAGCAAAGATACCATCTCAGAATTAAACACACAGGTAAAGCCTTCTATCTTCATGTCCAAGGCTGTGGGTTATGTGCATTTAAATGAGCCCTACCACTGAATCCCTGATTTTGGGAGAATTAAAGTAAGGCCAAACTTATGACATGACTTTACATCCTAGAGGAGTAAAATCTTCTGACTCAGTCTTGAGCTCAGTGGGACCCTCTTGAGCATCTGTCTTCACCTCCCATTTCACCTGTGGAAATACAGCACTCTTGCTCTGAAAATTAAACCCTCCTGGTTTGCACAAAGCAGATTCTTCCATGGGGAACAAGCTGAATTGCATGAATCTACCCTCTCTAATGAGTGTGCTGCTGTGAGGATGAACACTGCCGTGGTCAGCAGACACATGTAATGCTGTCTGCCTGGTCAGACCCTGGGCATTGAGGCTGTTTTGGTACACTGGAAAAATGTTGCTGAAAGTAGTTTTTGGCAGAGAAAACACCCATGCCAAAATGCCCTGCCAAGTCAGGTTGTGCTAGAAGTCACACTTGTGGTGAAAAAGCGGGAAAATCCCTAATAATCTATTTTGACCTTTCCTAAAAAATAATAATAAAAAAATTCATTTACATTAAAAAAAAAACAACTTAAGAGGAGCATGTACTATATAAATGCTTTCACAGTAAAGACAACGTGGTTCAACTGTCCCAAACATTTGGTGATGCATTTTAAAATCTGAAATGCCTTATTCGAGGCAGGGCCCGGCATAAAAACAAGGCAAGACACCCTCAGAGAATGAGAATCCATTTCTGACATCTTTCCTAATCTCAGGAGGGTCAGCTGTGTTTTAGGAAGACAGCACTGCAATAGCTGTGTCTTTCTAGGTCACAAACTGTCTCACCCTTAGGATGACACACAGCCTCCACTGTTGGCTGCCTGGTACGGGGGTAGAACATCCCATAGTCTGAGCCAAAATCAGTTTTGTTCTGCAGATTTGAATGCTTTAAATATTTTACACCTCTTCCCTAGTCTGTGCAAGTTGTACATTCTTATCCTTGCTAAGAATATATAATAATAATATATTCTTATTCTTTATATCAAAGACAAACTTAAAACCACAGCTACAGGGCTTGATGCTTCAGCTCAGGTAGAAAATGCAATAGTATTGCTGAGGATGACTGATCCAGTGTGTGCGTGCCGTTGGCTGTGTTGATGGCCATCACAACAGGGGTGCCAGCTGCATCATTATGATACCCTCTGGCAGCAGATCAGCAGCTGCAAGAGTGTACAGGATTAGTAATAAATCAAATGCATCTTGTGAACATTGTTGCAGGATATGATTAATTTTCAGGTATGCCAATGACACAGCGAGCCAGCTCCTCCGTTAGTATAAAGCTGCCTAATTCTTGACTTCAGGATTTGGCTTGGTATATGCTCACTTGAGACTCGCAGCCAGTTTGCCCATATCAGCATACATTATATTGGCTTCTGTGTTCAAGGTCAGGTCCTGGTAAATTTGCAATTTACAGCAAATGAAAGTTTGCCTTGCAGCAATGGATGGAGATTAATACGGGTTGCTTTGCATGTTAACTATTGCATTTCAGGAAGACACATAAGATTAGTAGATCCAGGGACAAGAGAGCTTGCATGGGTTTCAAGCAACAAATCCAAGAGCTGCAAGAGACCACAATGGGTAAAGCCACCAAACAAATGTTCAGACTGAAGTAAATGACACTGCATTTCCAACACCCATTGTAACATGCCAGGGAAGGTATAAGGGGATGGAGACTCCTCCACCTCTGCCCCTCACCCTGGTGCCTAAGAGCCCATATAACCCTATGCCTGCAGAAGCTCTTCATCAGCCCAGTGTAGATCAGTAGTAGGCTCACTGTCATAATTTACATTTTTCCCCGCATAATGGACAGGATTTAGCCTGTTAATATTTCTCCATTCATCATCCCTCCATCCTTTTCCCAGACTTCAGGCCCGGAATGGGAATGGGGCTGGTTAACACTGTTATAAGCTGATGCATCACAGGTATTAGGGAAGATCCTAATATCTCTCTGCAGAAACTCATCTTCCTTCTCACCACCACTGATGTCTGAAAGAAGACAAGATAGAAAGAGCTGATCCTGGAGACCTATGGGGTGGAAAACCTATTGTTTGAGGTGCAACCCTGTGAGGCAGCATTCAGGCTGTGTTTTCCTGGTGCTTGAGGGGAACTTGTTTTGTAATGACATGACTGTGTCCCCCCTGAATTGTCGGCCTTCGCAGTGTTTGAATTTCCTGGTGGCTACATTGTGAAGGGCCCTATTCACTCAGGGCTGTTTACCCAGCTGCTGGAGATTCTTCTGGGCTCAGGAGCTGCATGTAGCACCATGGATTGTGGGAAAGGAAAAGCTCAAGAAGGATAAGCCTTAGGAAGAAATCCTTCTGGAAATGCCATTATTTACATGCACAGGGTTGAGATTCGGGCTTCCAATCAGTCTTTAGAAGAATCCCACTGAAGAAAGGAAAGAATATTGATTTGAACACTCTGAGAACCATCTCAGCTTGCCTGGTGTACTAGCAAGGCACTGCCCATGTACAAATGCAATTTCTAGCTAAGGTCTAGGAGAGGGCCTAAATATCCTTTCCCTACGGAGCCTTTTCCTGCATAATAGGAAGAAAAGACTATCCTAACCCTAACCCTAACCCTAATCTTAACATTAATCCTAACTCTAACCTTAACCTTAAACTTAACTCTAACCTTAACCCTGACCTTACACAGACACCCCTTCTATCTGTTCACACAAAGCACAAAGTGTAGTGGTAGTGCCAACCCCAACACAACTGTAATTCATGCAGACATTTAAGACTGCGTGCAGGAGCATTAAATGTGCATGGGGCCTTGCAGGGAGGTACAGTACTCTCTTGCTTTCTCCCACAAGGTGCAGGATGGTACCCAGACGCCAAATCACTGCCTCTGCTCACTCACCCACACACAGAGACTGAACGGAGCCTTTAGCTCTCACTCAAGAATATGTGCAAATGGGCCGTAATGAGGAGAAGAAATCCAATCCTTTTAAGCCCAGCTGCTTGGATAGTGGGTAAGTCTGTGGGCTGGAGTATGGGGAAATTCCACAGATCTGGATTTATTCTAATTCACTTTGCTCTGTGCAATCCCACCATTGCCAAAAGGTGACAAATTTCCCATCCTGATGCTGGGCTTGTCTCAAATTGCCGCAGAGAAAGAAGCACCACCAATGAACAGTAACTGCTTTCTCTTTAAAGAGAGAGCAAGGGAGAGGAGCAGCAGTAGTAATAATAAAAGGACAAAGACACACTCAGCCTCTAAGCAGCTTAGCCTTCAATAAGCAATTCTTTGAAAGGAAATTAATGGAAAAGGTTACAAGCCTTCTCTTGAGCCGAGCATGTCACATTGCTCTTTCACACCATTGCTAGGAATGGAACAACTCCATGTCATTTCTTTTCATTGCAGATGCTCTGGAAAGCTGCATTACTCACTGGACTTTGCATTTTTCCTTTCCCTGGTTGCACAATGCACTGAGGAATTCCTTGTGGGTGATTCAGTGGGTGATGCCCAGCGAACCTGCACTTCCACATAGCAATCTAAACAGCATCCTCTTGCTGGACACAAGAAAACTGCCTACTGTATCCCAAATCTGCTTCGGGAACAGGAAATCATGAAAAGGAGGGGAAAAAATATCAGGGTTGCTTGAACAATGCTGTCCCTTTACCTATAGGATACAGCAGCACATGTGGCACAGCTGGAAAATGGGATTAAAGATTGGAATGTGAAACCGATCTTGAACTTTGCAAACACAAAGTTGCCCTTCTTATGCAGCTGGGCTCTGTCACTAGGTGGTACTGTGCATCACAGCTTCGTGCCTTCTCCAATTCCTCGCTCCTCTGTTAGTTCATCCCTTGGGTTAGATATTTTGGTAATAAATACTGTGCTTTGAGAGAGGGAATCTGTTCAAGTCTTCTTATGTACTCCTGACTTCACACACCTTTATTGCTGAAGGCAACTAAAGACTTCTGACTTGGCTAATGTCCAGTGCTAGCGCCTGATTTCTGTTTCTGCTATCAAACAGCATGTGCTTAATGTGGTCTCACTGAGACATTTGGTGAGGGGTTATGACACCTTTCATATCCAGATGCTTAGGCTCTTGAAAGGGAAGGAAGATCCAAACAAACCAGGGATGGTTCTATAAAAACAGGGAAAGAAAGAAGATCTTTGATTCTCTCTTTTTAATGAAACCCTTGGCTCTTTGAAAGATCTTTATCAGTCCTACTACTGCTTGGGAAAGGACAACAGAAAGGGTTATTGGATTTTCACTGCACCCTTTTGGCTTTCTGGCAAAAATCCGTGTTCAAGGGATTCAAAAGGACTTGTGAAAAGGGGTATTGCTTGCTTGTGCAATAAAGCCTGAGCAGTCCAAGGACAGCAGTTCCACACAACACACCTACCCCTTTTTTCACACTGGGTCCTGCTGTACATGGTTTGTGCAGTGAAAAAGATTGCTAATTCAACTTTGCCTCCCAGTGTATGATATCAACCCTGCACAGACACTTTAACTTCTACCAGCTCTTCGTGAGGCCCTGGCACAGGGTGCCCAGAGAAGCTGTGGCTGTCCCATCCCTGGCAGTGTTCAAGGCCAGGTTGAACAGGGCTTGGAGCAACCTTCTTTAGTGGAAGGTGTCCATGACCATGGCAGGAGGGTTAGAACTGCATGAGCTTTAAAGGCCAATTCCAACCCAAATCATTCTATGACAATCTTATGATTCTATGGTGTGGAAGCTGTCTCTTGAAGTTGTAAGACAAGCCCACAACGCAGACTGTTTTGCCCATATGAACTCAGTGCTGAATGACTGTGTTGTCTGTCATTAAGATATCTATTTATTAAATATATTGCAGCTTTTATAGGTTTGCTGAAGTCTGTCACAAAGTGCACTATTATAAACTTTGGATTGTCCCAAAACAAGTCTGAACAATGGGAGGAGGAAACACAGATGCATAGGAGACAATGACCATGCAAGATCTCAAGATCCTACTGTCTCTGTGGCAAAGCTGATTGTAAAGTCCGGTGTCCTTGTCTCAGGCCAGGAAAAGAAGCCCAAGGCAAATTTCGCCTGTTAAATTTGCACAGCTAATGCCTGACTTTTCCCTCTTCTCTCCAAAATGAAGCAGCTTATCCAGCATTTCCCAGCATTCGACTCACCCCCAAAAGCCTCCTCCAGTACAAACCAGAATCAGAACAACTGCTGATTTGAGATCCAGCTTTGTCCCAGTCTGTCTCCGGGTTTTATACTGCTGTAATTTGAAACTCCCCTTATTTTCATAGCTACAAAACTGTCAAAGGATCAGTGGTTCTGCAGATTTCCCAAACTGCCAAATGGCCCCCAAAAGCCTTTCAGAATTTTTTCTGAGTGTGTTTCATTTTCCAGGAACATGTTCTGGGTAGTATGGCATAAAAAGGAAGCGCATAAAGAGCATATTACTGGGGGATCAGAATTAGGTCAGTGATGTCTTAAATAGGAGTCTTCTTGTGAAATAACTGGTCCTGTGCTCCACAGCTGCTGCTCTACAATGAATGCTCAATCACTCAGTTGCACTCACTCCTGGGGTGCACCATGGACATATGAAGCAGCACTTGGCATCCTAAGTGGCATTTGGGTTTTGCCTCAAAGGAGGCTAGAAGCAGTGTCATCTGCAAGTGCTTAGATTTGCTTATGAACAGGAGGTAGGGTAGAAATGCGGGTGCAGCTCCTGGCAAGAATAGCAGGGCAAAAAGTAATGAAAAGCAAGAGGAGGAGAAACAGCAGATGAAAGGGAAAAGAGTCTGCCTGAATATGTGAAAGGGCAGATGCATGGTATTTCAGTGGCAGTGCAGGTATTTCAAGGCCACAGGCTTCTCATCAGAGGCAGGAGCTTTGTTGCACCAAAGCAAATAGAGGCAAAGAATGATAGAGGAACAGTGCACCCTGGGAAAAGCTGCAAGTGAACAGAAAGATTTGGAGAAGATATTTCCTTTAAAAAAACCTTTGGAGGAAATCCCAAGAGACCATCCAGATACACTCATCCCTAAAACACAACAAACGTGTAAGACACGGGAGCAAATGTCCTAATGAGAAACCTTACGTCTGGGCTGTATTAATAAAAATTAATCTCTGGAGACCTGCAAGGTGCCTGGAGCCCTGTTAGAGGAGGTGGAGACTCCTGAATGACTTCCAGGATAATGAGATCCACTGAGAGTCAGAGTAGTGAAATGAAAAGAGGCGAGGTAAACCAGCAGTTATCAGCTCTGACAAAAGTGAGCTCTGTCCACCCTGGAGCATTCACAAACGGTTTCAACACCGAACATGCTATATTCCCTCATGCATTTTCCCAGCCAGATTTCATTTACTTCCAACCCTCTCAAGTCTGATGCAAGAGGGAGAGGAATTTCTGAGGGCTATCATGCCTTCCCCATCCCCATCTAATGGCTAAGACATTACCTATGTGTATAAATAAATGTTGGATGCTGGGCCAGGTTGAAGGTGGAATGGGTGGGAGATGGTGCTGAGCAATCCTAGACCTCTACAGGGCAGACGGATTCATCTTTCTTCATCACCCCCGGCAGTGGGAGGAGATATTTTGCATACAAACTGTAAGATGAAATGAATCACAGGAATGAGTTCGTATTTGTTAAAGCATCTACAGATAAATACATGATTAGTTTTGTTATTATAAAGTGGTGTGGCTGGGAATCACAGCCTACCACTCAGGGGACAGATGTGGATTACTTCGTGGAGCCAGTGCTGACCACCACCACCCATTGATAGATCAAGACTTAATCATTTCTGGCTGGTTTGCCTTTCACAAGGGGGCTTGTCCTCATGGCTTATCTCTGTGATGAGACTCCTTGGCAAAGTCAATGGCAGCACCTGAACTTGGGGCTTTCCCCGTCAGAACTAATCCTTTATGGGAGGTAGGTATAAACCAGTGGAAGGACATCATCTTCAGATGGGGATGACTCTGAAGTGATGTGCCTTTTGCTGGAGCTAGATAACGAAGCCCATAGACAAGAAAGGCTTTAGCTTCACACAAAGGGCTCCTCAACTAGATGATCTGTAAGGTCCCTTCTATGATTCACCCATGACGGGACATCCAGGCGCTGCATCGTGAGACAGCATAAAGAAAAAGCCCCAGGCTGCAGCACATCCCTCCCTGGTCACACAGACGATGGCTGTTTACACTGGCTCCTTAGCAGGAATTCAGGATTTCAGTCCTGTGCTATATTTAGGCTGCAACACTACTGATATATTTTAGGTCATTGGCCTTCGACACAAATGTGTATTTTGTGAGAGGAAGAATTTTGTCTCTCAACGAAGTGGTGGGAAAATGCAACCCACAGAATGTTAAATTTTCTCAAACTGGAGCCAGGAGTTAGGAACTGACAAGGGGAGTTTAGATTATAAATACAGTCTGCTGGCTGAGCCACATGTTTAAGGCAGCCCCGTGGTGGGGACCCTTCGCCTGGGCTAGCAGTTCTCTGCTGGCTCCTGACACTTAGGATGCCCTGAATATTTACATTACAGCTTTTACCATAAGAGGAAGAAAAGCTGTTAAGAGCTGATTATCTTGGGACAAGGAGGAAAGGGGTTGAAAACGGGACACAGCCCTTTGCTGAAACACGCTCTCTGCAAAGAAACAGGCAGCGTTTAAAAGAAGAACTAAAAACCCGGCTCCACTTCCAGATTCCTATGTTACAGGAACAGGATCCAAGGGGAAAAGAGTTCTGTGAAAACAGCTTGAATGAAAGAATCCCTTTGTAGGAGGTTATGACTGATAAATTGCGGGAATGTTTGTGATATGATATAATAGTGGCAATTAAGAGACATTTCAGATGATGAATGCCTGAGAATATGTGGCGCAGTGAACTTCCCAGAACCTCTCTTTCTAAGATGAACAGTAACTCTATTCTCACTTTAATTAGAAATTATCCAACCCTTGTGCTGCTTATTCCCCTTCCTTCTTCACTACCTCCCCATCCCAGTGGCTGCTCCAATACAAGCCGTTCTTCATTTGCAATCTGATTTTGCAAAGGCCCTGACTGATCACCTGAGGTTTTGCAAAGCCCAGCTCAACCACTAGCCTTGCCGACACTCAAAGTTGTTGTCTCAGCTGTGCCTACATACATGAGGACCTGCACGACTCTAGGCTCCTGTGGCTGTGAGGCTGTAAAGAGTATTAAGGAAACATTATAAGAAATTAAAAAGAAGAGGTCAACTCAAGTACAACAACTTAAAGTAACATAAAAATTCCCAGCCCTCAAACAGGTCTTTCTATGGTGATCTGCCTCTTTACCAGCATGGAAATGGCTGTACAAACACATTAAGCCCCTAAGGACATAGAGATTGAGATAGGGCCCCCTGGAAGTGGAGCAAAATGGGTTTGCAATGACTGTAAAACCCACATTCCTGCTCTCCTGGAGCTTTACAAGCCCCCCCCCGAGCCCCAGGGGCGGGCGGCTCCTGCAGTGCAGTGACCAGTGAAGTTAGCTAGTAATAGTAGGCAGCGGGGTTTGCAAGTTATGCAATGCTGCAGACATGGCGTGACTCCTGCCAGGTGCTGGACAGACACTAATCCCCCCTTGGGGAGCCAGATGGAAGTTCACAATGTGGAGGAATTTGACCTTGGATAACTCTTTGTGTTTGAGACTGGTTGTCATACGGAGCTTTCCCCAGGAGTGAAGGTTAGGATTGGCCCAAACTGTGCTTCATCATATGAGTCCTCAGTGGGCTCACGTGGTTAAAAAAACTCCTCCCAGACTGAAAGGAGAGGAAGTAAAAAAGGCAAGGTTTGAAATTCCATGTCAATTTTCCTCCAGCTTGGGTTCATAAGCTTCCACTTTAGGAAAACAACAACCCTCCCCTGTGGTGAGCTCACATGAATGCATGCTGCGCATGGGAGATTTAAACTAAGAGCGCTATAGATTAATCAGAATGAATGGACACTAGAAATGGCTCTTTGTATTTAAGCTTCAGAAGAAGTCAATGTGCAGATATTGGTAAAAGAAGAAATAGTGTCTTACTGCAGACACCTGTGCAAAGTTGCAGGGGGTTAATATCCTCCTCATTCCAACCTGGGAGGGACAGAGGGAAGGAAGGAGAGGGGGGACATACCCCACCTTCAATGCCTTCTAGTACTGAGACCTGGATGGCATTGAAAGCCTTTGTTCTGTTCCTTTTTCTTGCTATCACATGAGATTGATACAATACATAATTAGTTTTTTTTTTTTTTTCCCCCAGAATTTCAATGCCTAAAACCAAATGTTTTTCTCTTAACGATTGGATGCTGTCAGTTGGATGTGAAGAGAGTTTCTGCAACACGGCAGGTGATTTGTGGCAGCATCAAATGCAAATGCAGCTACAAACACAGTTAAGGCAGGACCACATCAACAGCACTGGTCAGTTCTACCTAGGCTTGTGGAGAACATCTGAGAGAAACAGCATCCTTTGCACTGAGCCTTTGGTGCAGCAACAAATTTGTGTTGCAAACAGAGAAGGAAAAAGCAGGGGGTTTGCCCCTAAAATCATCTTTTATGTAAGGGAAGAAACACATGGAAACTCAATGGGGGTGGACCTGTACTGGGGCTATTCAGAGCCATATACCCAGCACAGATTCCTCTTTGAGTGAGAAGGGGTTGAATAGGACATAAATTCTTCAGGCAAAACTCCCCACTGCTTTTGCCTACTTCAGATGACTGAATTGTTCACAAATGTCTCCCTGGGGAAGGCAAATCTCATCACCAAAAGCAGGTTCCTTGACTCCTGTCCCTTTACAGAGCATGTTGCATCAGCTGCAGCAGTTGAAGCTGGATGAATCGAGCTGCAACGTTGCTGGGCACTCTGTCCTGATGGCTACCAACATTCCTGAGGGCTTCCAGCATTTTCCATCCAGGCCTTGGAAGATGTGTATTTAATCAGAACAATATGACTGACATCTTCCTCACAGGTCTGAGGGTGTTTAATACTTTGGCATCGAGTTATATTTAGCAGTCTCACATCTTTGTGGTTTCAGCACAAAAGGATGGGCATCTCCAGACAGTGATTTGTACCAAGACACTCACCTTGGAAGAAACCAGCGTAGATGAAATGCCTGAATTTTAACAGCTAAAGGAATGTGAGATGCATCCTATGTCATGTTTCAAGACACTGAGTAAAAAATATCTAAGCCTAGGAAGAAGCAGTTTAGACCTGGTTTCTGCAAACCCAGAGGATCAAACAGTATTTCTCTTGCATTGTTGATAGGTACATTTCTATTATAAGCCAGGTGAGCTTCTGATCTCAGTTGGGACAGTCTGTATTCCTTGTGGAGAGCATAGTTTTCATTCTTTGACACCCAAAGCAAAGGCAGGGGCAGGTGTCCTCAAGCCATTGGCAGTGGGCTTCAAGAGAGCTCAGTTTTGGCAGAGTTTCAAATCCATCCCAGGGTCGAAACAACTCAGCATCGCTTGTGTTTGCTCCTTGGCTGGTGGCCTGTATAAGCTGCATTGGTAATCCTAACCCATTTCTTAGTGGGCTGGAATTAACACCATGAAAGCCTTTGCCCACGATCATAATGGGGACAGACAGACTCCTCTCTCTTGAACTCAGACTGGAGACTGAATGTTTCTCGCAAAGAGGCAGATTGGAACAATCCACACAGAGCAGAACAAAGCCAAATACACCTCCCCCTGCAAGAGGCTACTGTGTTTCTTGGACAAGAAAAAGCTCAGTCATGAGACTTGACTGCTCAGTCTCTTCCTACCATCCCTAAGGGTTCATGTAAATACAGATAGGAGGCTCAGTGTGGGTTAAAGTCTACCTCATTTTCTAGCAGAACTGGACAATTTGCTGCAGCACACAGAAAGTGCTTCAGTGCTGTGTTTGCAAATAGTGAGTGTAACCCTCAGCCTGGTGCAGCTCCACATTAGCTTTAACAGCAGCAACCCCCAAGGTGATGAAATAGTTGGAGGTTCAGCCACTGCCCAGCGCACCCCTGGTTACCTGCCCCTGCTCTCCAAGAAACCCCTATGCCCCTTGCCCTGACCCACAGCTGCCTTGGGGCAGTGGAAGGAGAGATGAGATGCAACAAGCTGCTGAAAGACATAGATTTTTATGGCTGTTCAGGAGCAAAAACCATTGTTGCCCCAAACTTCCCAGGTGTCTAAGCCCTCTGTGCTCCTCTGGTGAGCTCCACCATCACATTTTACCTGGAATCCTTGGTCCAGGGCAAGACATCCCAAGTAGCCCTCTAGCTTCACCTGAGCTTGGCTGCTGTTGGTCTATTGCCTGACACAGTGTGGGACGGAGACCAGCTGTGGGCAGGCTAATTTGACATGCCCAGAGTGGGGATAAGCATTCATGCCTAGCTCAATATTAACACTTTGACTTCCTCTCCACCAGCTTCAATGCTCTGTGGGTTATGGTGTGGCTGGTGACACTGGCATGGATCCTACCAGATTGCCCTAGTCTTTCCCAGCTCTAGAAAAGGAGAGGAAGTCTGTATCAAATGCTGAAGCCGATTTTACAGTGTGTTGTAAAAATATGCAGGGATAGGAACTTATTGAACACTTCTTGTGTGTTCTCGATAGAGCCTAAAGTAGAAACGGGATTTTTTCTGTCTGTTTGGATGCTTTCTGGCAAAGATGAATTTTTAATGTTTGTGTGTCCTCCCCCCTCCCCTGCCTGTCTATCCCCCTTTGCTTCTGCCTGTAATGAACACGGGGTGGGAAACTCTGCAAGCCAAAAGCTCCCAAGCGGCTCTCAGAAACATGTGAGGCTCATTAGACCTTCCTGCAGCTCTGGGGCTTTTGGGTAGAGGGTTATTTTCCTCTCTTTTTGATGATCTGTGTTGGTTGCTGTTTACTTTTATTTATTTATTTGTTTAAAGGGCAGCAGTTCAAGTCTCATAAATGCTTGAATATGGAGCAATCAAGATCAAGAAGTCTCCAGGGCAGCTCAAGAGCCTGTGGACTTGCTCAGCAAAGAGTGCAGGGGGAAAAAATCTGAATTGCCCCCCACTAGGAGTGGGAATTAGTCAGGCTGCAAGCTTGGAGGGCCTGATCTTGTTACAATAACCCACGGGATGCCTTCTGGGGGCCTGCAGCCTCCTCAACACCAGCTACACCCTGGCGTCACGGTGCTCTTAGGACAGAGGAGCTGCCAGCAAAGAGCCCTGCAAGTATTGCTCTATGAGTGGCACTGATACCGCCATCCACTGTTGTCATGAGTAGAACATCAACAGCCCCACTGAAAAAACTTCTGCCCAAAACCAGAAGAGAAAGGATCTGGGTTTGCTGACTTAGAGGGAGTCAGAAACAGCTTCAGCTGCACCCTGAGATCTAAATAAAGGCTGATGCTCTCCACTTTAACTAGTTACCTAAAGCAAATTTTGTTGTCTCTTTTCTCCTGCCCACCCAACACTCCACATGCCTAATCTCCCATTTCCTCAGCCTTCATCGTGCTGGAGCTGAGTAGACTAATGGGAAATGCTAATATGTCAGGCCTGAAAAGAAAGCAAAGAGCTGGTTCTGTTTGAATTCCACATTAATCTGCTAAGTGATGAAGCTATAAATCAAAGCCTGGAAGTTTTACCAATCTGAAATTATGTGTTTAACATTTCAGCCCTTTCCTTCCTCCCTCTAGTCCAACATTGATTCGCACAGCCCTTTACAGTAGCAGGGCAGGCTTGCAATGCTGCCCTCGCTCCTGAATCCCTAATTGTGTTTAGCCATAATGAGATGTCTTCAAGGTATTGATGTTGGAACAAGAACAGATTTCGTAAATGGCTCCTCTATGAGGAGGAAGACCATGGGTCTGGAAGAGTACATGGGGGTATAGATGAGATCCTTAGTGGCATGATTTAGTGGTGGACTTGGAAGTCCTGGGGTAACAGTTGTACTTGATGATCCTAAAGGTCTTTTCCAACCTGGCTGATTCTATGATTCTATGTTATGGGAAAATGCAGTATTGGGAAAAATAGAAGTAATGAAGTAGCAGAACAGAAGGCTCAGGGGGAACTTGGTTTGGGGTCTCACATGGCTGAGTACATCTGCACATACGCAGATGAAAACCCACCTTCTGGCCTGCAATACCTACCAGTTCTAGAGGAGTGTCAGGGAGTTAAAGCACTGCTAAACACCCTCAATACTAAGGGGCCAGGAGTCACAGATGGCTTTCACAGCTGGAAACCATGTAGTGAGCTGGGATCTGTGGCTTGATTCTGCCTTGCAGGATCTGAAGGTTTCCACAGCAGCAACAAGCTCCCTCACATGGCTAGGGGTGCCCAGAGCCCGCAGATATCCTTCCTTTATCATCAGACATGAGCTAAGGACCTTGCTCCTGCCCTTGCTCCTTGGGCCTTTATCTTGCTGCCAGCATGGCAGAAGCTCTCTTCTCTTCCTCATTTTACATTAACATCGAGCCACTAAATGCTACAGCCCATTTCCTTCCTTAATTTCATTAGCTAACAGAATATATGGGGAGCAATGGGATAACAAAGACAATTCTGCACTTGTTTCTATAGCTTAAAGCAAGTAATTTTGTCTCCCTCTGCCTCAGTTTCTATGGGCATTACTTGACCACCTTTCCAAGTACTTGGTGGATAAACCAGTGCCTAAAAAGTACACAGCACTACTGCGTACAGTGTGGGAAGAATTAAATGCTTCTGATTGGTATTATAGCTCCTCAAGAGACTGCTTTGCATCCAGTAGTCCGCCTGCAGCTTGGTAGGAGCAGTTGTGGGATTTTAAACAGACACATAAACACGTCAGTATTGAAGAGGTAGGTCCTTTCCTGCCTGATGATCTTGGATGCTGCACAGACGTAATTGGGAAACTAAAATATTTGTTGATGGATTTGGAGATTAAATAAATAGTGAAATGTCTTCAGGATGTTAAAATGCAGAAGTGACACCTATCCCATAACAAACCAGCCCTCCCCCAGCACTTACTGAAGTGTATGTCTGCCAAAGCAGACACTGAGTTAGTTCACTAGGCCACTTTTCAGTAGGTCAGAGCAGTCGGACACCTTCTGGGCATTGTTAAAATACATCTGACGGGCCTGTGGCATCGCACACAACTGACTGTCTGAAAGCCTCAACTGGAAGTTTATTATTTGATAATCTCCTCATTCAGATGAATTTTGACCATGGAGTCAGAAAGCCACATGGTGGATCACAAAACGTAACTAAAATACAGTAAGTGTTCGTTGCAGTTAAAATATAACAAGGTGTGAATATGAGCCCACCGAAAACAGAGTGAGGCAAATGGTTTGTTCAGACTGTATGGACAAATGCATCACAGGGAACCACAGTAGAGCTGCATGAGGATTTACCAAGGTCTGAAATAGACAACGGTACCTTGCTTCAGGGTGGAGTACCGAAAGCCTTTAGTTCTCACATGTCCTGAGTACCACAGCATCACTTAAAGAGGAACATCTCTGAGTCAAATCCAGTCTGGAGATCAAGAATGAACAAGTAGATTTTGGTTGCTTTAACTTATTTATAAGAACTACTGTTCAGAGCACAGCCTGGGCAGTCCGGGCTTCTGATTACTGAATCAGTTTGGATTTCAAGACTGAAATCTCAAGTAGTTGGATCACATCCTGGCCACCACAGCCAGCATCACTGCAAAGTTGCTTTTCCATCTTTCTCTACTAATGCATTGCCACTGAATTACCAAGATCTGAGAAAGCAAAGTTTCGCTTGTCAGAAATAAGTGGAATTACAATGATTATGAGGATGCCTGGAGCTTCTTTTCTTTTCAAGAGCAAATTGCCTGCTGCATTAGCAGTAAATCTGGACTGTACCCTCTGTACAGCATTGGCTTTGGTTTTATGTATTTTGTATATGGGACAGCAGACGGGAATTACCAAACATATGGATGTTTTTCAGGGTTTGTGTAGTAGAAACATCAGTCTAGGGAAAGGATACCAAAAAACTCCAAATCAATGTCACGCCGAAGCAGCCATGGTCAAAGTTGGTGGTGCAAAGGAGGACCTGAGTCCTTCCAGTGATGTGTGCACAGGACCATGGGCGCTGCTCCACCAGGAAACTGCTTCATACCTTGCCATAGTGTTCCCAAGCCAGGCTCAGCAAGGGTGAGCCTGCAAATGGTTCCAGAATGCCACAAATGCACTGAAATATCATTAACTCAATGGAAAAAAGCATGAAGTATTTTTTTTTTTTTTTTGAGTATGAAGTAATTTTGATTAATTTTACAAAGTTGTTTAATATTTCTTAAGGTTTTTTTTTGTTCTGGTACAATGCAAAGGTCCTACAGATGATCTGCTTTGCTTTCAAGGTGCAGTAGCAATGGGGATTAATATGTAGCAGCAGTAAAAACTAGCGTGGTCAAGAGCTTCTTTGATCATCTAAGTAATAAACAGTGGAAGAAGTTTCTGTCTCTGGGAAGTGATTAAACCGGCAGGCTTTCTGTCCAAGCAATATTCTACTAAAATAGTCAGCATTTAAATTGGAGGATGCTGGCTACTGGAGGAAATGCTGTTAGAATTAATATATGTAAGTGTAGAGTTAGCTATCAGCTCATGCTGGCCACTAATAATACTGCTGCTGCTGGCTCTCTGTGGTGATGGGGTATGAGAAGCCTTTCCCAAGCACACCTCCACCCAGCTGCAATTCTCCTAGTACCTGACCCTCCATTTCAGGCCCTCTCCAAGGAACTGGAAGCTCATCACAAATAAAGTGATATGGTTTTACTGAGCTTTTGCAGATGTTCACTAATTCTGTCTAAGAAATGACAACTATTCAAGTCCACACTGTCCTGTGAGTGCCAGGCTGCATCGATGCTCATTGGGATGGGAAGGTAAGCACCTTTACAGTCCCATTTCACTGGTGGCTCCAGCAAAAAGGGAACATGATATAATGCCATGGGGGATGGCTGAAGATGTATGTGTGCTGTAATGGAAAAAGTGCACTTGTGTATGTGCTCAATGTAAATCTGTGAAAAAGCCATCAATCCTGGGAGCTGTCACAGGCAGTAGCATCCTCTGATGCATGGTGTGTAGGCTGGGATAGGCTATTCCTAACTGGAATCGAGACACATCTGAAAACTAACTCCCTAGTTTTTGAGGATGATTTTACATGGCTGGAGGGCAAAGAGGAGGTTCAGTACTGTGCTCTCCTGCTTCTTCCTCCCCTTTCCCAAGCCCAAACGAATGAATTGGCTTCAGGTTCAGGCTCCTAAAACAAGCTGAAGAGGGTGGATGGCAGCTTGGTTCATTTGGAGCCATTACTGTGGTATTTCTTTTGGGGGTTTCAAAACCATGCCCTGGGGCCACCAGGGCAAACAGTGGGACAAAGGGTTCTTCTGAGTAATAGGCTTGCATTATTGGCTGCAGGCATCTTCTAGGACAAATACTTAAAATAAACATGCTGACCATGGCTGCTGAACTCCAAAGGCCATAAAATCGACTCCTGGAATCTGTTAAAACCAGAGAATGATTTGAAGCTCATTCAAAGTTTGCTGAAATTACTAAGAGCCTCACCCTGGTATCCCTCTAAGCAACACACACAATTTCAACAGCCTTTTAATTTGGTTTCTTCTGTATAACTTGGCTTCACACATGGAGACTTTCAAAGCGCAGGAAAAACAAAATGCCAAGCAAATGGGAATAGCAGAAAATGCCTTTTCCAAATGCAAACACCAATCAGTCAATCCAGTGCCCAGCTTTAGCCAATTTGTGAAGTTGATAAATAATTTAATGGGTTTGTCCCTTCACCAGAGTCTCTCCTCGGCTGTCTAATGTTGATTTAAAAAGCAGATGAGCTGCATACTGATTAGTTTACAGCATCATTTCAACCTGGACTCACCAATGCACTGGAATGAGTCGCTATTCAAATGGGCATCCAGTTCTAGTGCATTCACTGTGATGCTTGGTTTATTTAACCCAGTAGAGCCAGTCTCAGAAGCACATGCAGTTTATTAGAGCTGTATTGTTATATCTCAAGCTGCAAAGAGCTAGCATAACTCTCAAGAAGCTAGTCAACCAAGCCCCAAACCTTCCTATACTACACAAACTACACATCAAGTAAAACAAAAGTTTTAGATGAGCAGATGCCTCAGACTTTGCAAGACTAAGCAGACAGAAGGCATTGCACAAGTCAAGCAGGGATAGCTAGTGCTACTGCAGTTTGAAACACACTGTGTTCACCCATTTTCCTCAGATTAGGTGTCTTTAGGCATTCTTACCTACGGATAAGTCATAAATGACTCTTGTGCAGCTGCAGGGACAGCATGAGGATGCAGGACAGCTAAGGCTGTCCTTACTTACAAATATACAGCTCAAGAAATGGGGATTTAGCAGGGCAACCCTTAATTTGCATCCACTTTATCCCCTCTGCTCTGTGGGAAGGAGAGTTTGAAACTGTGCTCAGCCAGAGGAGACCCCACCACCATCCTCACACTCTGCATTTGTCCTCCCAAACCTCCCCTGCCAATGGTGTCTCTTCTGTCCCGCTGTCTGTGATGGGACCCAAAGCAATCGGTAGGAAGAGGATAGGACCCTGTGAGACTCAGCACCGGGGTCTGAGGGTCTGGACTGATGTTTTGTAACCCTACCTGGTAAACGGCTCTGGAAATGCACCATGGCTTCAGCATGAGCTGCAGGACCCTCAGGTTTCCAAAGCGGCAAGTCCTCAGAGCCCGGGATGTCAGGCTCCACACCAGGCTGTCCCAGCTGTAGAGCAGATCCTCAAAGCCAAAGAGCACAGCAGCCATGCCAGCTCCCCGTGTGAAACACCCTGGACTCCCTGCTCGGAGGCAATCAGCTAATCCCAAGGCGCCTTCTGAACTGCAAGGTTAAAAAGTCATCCCGATCTGTGCCCCACCCAATCTTGTGCTGACTTCCATGGGCTTTGGGTCAAATTTAGTGGCCATCTCACAGAGC